>BLSH010188218.1:713583-740828 GCA_018402905.1 Glandirana rugosa | reverse complement strand
TGACATAGATATTATTCCGAATGGATATCTATGTCATTTATAAAGAATTTGCACGTTGCAAATCTTCTATAAATGAAATCTAGTCGGCCACTGCAGTGGCCGCGTATGCGAGACTTCCTTGCCGTATGGGAACGGTAAGTATAGTGACTTCGGGCACTAGGGTCTTCTTTCTGTCCACTTCTACTTTCGCGGAAGTCGGAAGTCCTTTCAAACAGACGCTACGTATGGTCGTGTTACCCCAGTTAAGTGATTTTCAGTTTATTTTACGCCATTTTATGACGCACGCCATTTAGTTAACACGTTCAAGTCAAGTGATTCTTAAATGACAATTTATGGCTTACGCAATAAAAAAGCTAAATCGCTTTTTTTTTTTTTTTTTTTTTACATTCAGCTGTCATGGGATGTTAAGGATGCAGCAGCCAGCTTCCCGGCCCATTCCTTAGCAACCAACTCAATGTGGTAAATTACTGCATCAACTAATGCGGTAATTACCGCTAAATCGAAAAAATAACGCATTCGGTATTTAACAGTAAATTCTTAGTGAACTGAACTTGCACAATTGATTTACCGCACGCAGTATTTTACCGCATTTTATTTGACTTTTAGTGAATTGACCCCATTGTGCTGGTATGCATCGCAGACAAACTTTCCTGAAGGCTGAAGGCGCTTTCATCTTCACCTGTCTTTCTTCTGGGATCACGGGCTTCAGTGATATGAATGGCAAGGGTATGCCGTTCCTTCAGAGCGTATGCGCCGGTGACGTCACCGGCTGATCTAAAGTAAATATCTTCTAAACGTTGCACGTTTAAGAAATATTTACTGTATCTATAGGTAAGCCTTATTATAGGTTTACCTATAGGTAAAACCCACACAAGGGAGTTTACTCCCACTTTAATTTAACAAGCTAGAGTTAGAAGCTGATTGGCTATCATGTACACATGCACCCAATAGTGCACTCTCCAGCTTAAGTAAATGAACCCCCTAAGGCTAGGTTTACATATGTGCGGCCGCAATTCCCAACCGGTTCACCGGTTCAGGTGCGAATCTATATTTACCTGAATTCGCACCTGAACTGGCCCCAAAGACGCACAGGACCCTTTTGGAATGAGGACCGCGGCTGCCCTGGACCTGTGTGAACCGACTCTATTGCGAGCCGGGCACACTCACATGTCATGAGAATTGGATGCAGAGAAACCTGCATCCAATTCCCACATATATGAACCCAGCCTCAGTGTTTATACAATGATAAAAGTGATTTGCCAGAGTAACACGAAGCCATGTGTGGGTTTGCTAGGGAGCAATAACAAGCACTGCCGAACACTGGAAGCACTCTATTGCCCTCTCTAGTTAAATCCTACATGGCCTGTTAATTGCAAACATCCATTAACTGTGATGGCTCACATACTTTTATTGTGATCACTGGAAATGCTCATCACTGCACACAGATATTTTACAATATGTATGAAGCTCTCTGTACAACTATTGACTAATTGTTCCCTTTTCTATAAAGAAAAGACAACCAATCTTTCACCATGCACTAAATACATCCGATCATTGGCTGAGTTGGGAAGCAGATAGATGTGAATCTTCTGTAGTACGTAAAGCCCCCATGCACACTGAGGCTGGTAAACGGACGTTCAGTGGCATTTGGACGTTTTTTCCAGCTGCCCCTGAACTCATTTAATGTTATGTTATCAGTACATATACACAGGGTCGTTTAAGGTCGTTTCCAGGCAGTTGAGTTTAAAGGTTTTTTTTGTAACGCAAAAAAAATGGGTTCAGACACAAGTTCAGAGGCATTTGAAACACCAAACAGCTTGTAAACGCCGCTAAACGTGCCTAAACGTGGTAACTCGTGTCTAGGAGCGTTTCTTTACAGGTGTTTCCATTTTTTTTTAAAAATGCTCCTAGACGGGAACGCGGCAAAACACCGCTAAACGCGGCTAAACACTGCATGCAAAACGCGGCAAAACAGGCGTTTTAGACACCGGCTTCTAGCTGTCAAAAAAAAAACCTTCAGGGGAGGTTGGAAAAGCGTCCCGTGTGCATGAAGCCAAAGTGGTATTAAATCCAGATACAAAACCGTAATATATTACAGCTTACCCATCATTAGATGTGGTGGCTGCATTCATTTTCTTTTATTATTTTTTTTTCCCTTTATTTTCTCCTAGTGATCAGGCCAGTAACACATATCTGCCTACATCCTGTCTTGGGGTGTCTCCACTCTACTGGAGGAGCAATGGAGACACTTTTTGAAAGCAGCATTGTCAACATGGGGGGATGTTAGTGTTAGATGGACTTGACTAACAAATTAACCACTTAAGGACCGGAAGGATTTCCAGCTTTAGGACCGGAGCCCTTTTTGCGATTCGGCGCTGCGTCGCTTTAACTGACAATTGCGCGGTCGTGCGACGTTGTACCCAAACGAAATTTGCGTCCTTTTTTTCCCACAAATAGAGCTTTCTTTTGGTGGTATTTGATCCCCTCTGCGTCATTTCTGATCGCCGCTATAAACAAAAGAAGAGCGACAATTTTGCAAAAGAAAACAAATTTCTTACTTTTTCCTAAAATACAAATCCAAAAAAAAATATAAAAAAACATTTTTTTTCACCGTTTTTGGCCGATTTATATTCTTCATCATATTTGCGATAAAAAAAATCGCAATCGGCGTTTATTGATTGGTTTGCGCAAAAGTGGTCGCGTTTACGGATGATGAGAATTCATTTTTGGGGTTTTTATTTTTTTTTTATTTTTTACTAATAATGGCGGCGATCTGCGATTTTTTGCGGTACTGCGATATTTCAGCGGACATGTCGGACCATTTTGACACTTTTTTGGGACCATTGGCATTTATACAGCGATCAGTGCTATAAAAATGCACTGATTACTGTGTAAATGCCATTGGCAGTGAAGGGGTTAACCTGCAGGGGGCGCGCTAAGGGTTAACTATGTTCCCTGGGCGTGTTCTAACTGTATGGGGGACTGCCTATCTGGGGAAGGGAAGTTATCACAGCCTTCACATAAAGGAAGGCTGTGATCACAGCCCTTCCCCCTCACACAGAGCGGAGGTCCGTGTTTACTTACACGGACCTCCGCTCCTTCACTCCGGGGGGGCATCGCGGGTGGCCGGCGGCAATCGAAGCCGCCGCACCCGCTCCCTGGCCCCCCCCCGGACACAGTGAGCGCGCGGGGGGGGGGGATAAAGTGTTTACATGAATAAATAAAAGCTGATTATTTTAACAACTTCCCGCCCAGCCTATTGTAATACAGCCGGGTGGGTGCTGTCTTATCATGGGAGAATGTAATATGATGTCACCCACTCACGTGCCTCATGCATGCCCTAGGGGGCGCACAACAGCACGATCCATGTCCCACAGTGTCCGCCGGACACAGCAGAACACAGATCTTTGTGGCCAATCACAGCGATTACATGTTGCAAACAATGACTTTCATTCATAGCCAATGTGTACTATTGGGATCTCTGTGATTGCTTACAATGATCACATGATACAGGGCCAATCACAGTGGACCTGTACCGTGTGATAGCTATGGCCAATCACAGCTATCACAATAGTCCACAATGGCATATGAATGGGTGTCATTCACAAAGTAAAAAATATTGCTTATACAGAGATCATCAAGCAATCATAGTGTAAAAAAAATCCTGGTCCTCTCCCCAGAGCAGTACTTTGTAGCAAAAATTGGGAAAAAAAATAAGTTATATATTTGTTTAACATACTGTCACCAGGTAGTGTCCCTGATCACCACCACATCAATCATATGGTGACACTGTACTTAATCATCTGGTGACAGTATGTAAAAAAAAAAAAATGGGAAAAACGAATTTTATTCAATTTCTTAATTTTCAAAAAGATGGTTACAAAAAATGACAGCTTCAAAAAACTCAGCATGCCTCTCACTAAATATATTGGAGTGCCTACTTTCCAAAAAGGGGTTATTTTGGGGATATTTGTACTATCCTGGCATTTTAGAGCTTCAACAAAATGAGATAGGCCGTCAGTACATACATTTTCAGATATTTACTGTATATATACACACCATAGTTTGTGGACTCTATAACTTTTACACAGACTAAATAATATACACTGATTTGGGTTATTTTTACCAAAGAAATTGAGCAGAATACACATGGCCTACATTTTTGAAGAAAGATTACTTATTTGCAGAATTTTATAATAAAAACTAAGAAAAACTTTTTTTTTCTTCAAAATTTTCATTTTTTTTATTATTATTGTTATTATTATTATTATTATTATTATTATTATATGTTTATATAGCAAAAACTAAAAAGAAATGGTGGAGATTAAGTACCACCAAAAGAAAGCTATCTAAAAGCTGTCTAAAAAAATTATAACATTTTCATTTGGTTATAGTATTACGTGACTGAGTAATTGTCATTCAAAGTGTCTGAAAGAGTCTAAAAGCTGAAAATTGTCCTGGGCAGGAAGGGGGTGAATGCTAGGTGGTTAAACACCCCTGTCAGTGTTAAATGGTTTGTCTCTGCACTCTAACTGCCATTTTTGCTGGACCGCTTGGCCCGTTAAAGGAAGTTGCAAAATAACAGACTAATTGGTCAGGTTACCAGGTGCAAATAAAGAGGAGAAACAAAAAAGGAAACAAATGCAGTCATCACATCTGATGGCCTGTACACATGGTACAATTATTGGCCGAAAACTGTCATACGACAGCCTGTTGTACAATAATTCGAGTACGCTCCAATCAACAGCCGATTTTGAACTATCGTCCAACAGAAGTTGTATGAGCAAACTAGAAAACTTTTGTCTGCCGACAAGACGTCGCCTGATATCAGCTCGTGTGTACAGAAGTTGGACAAACAAAAGTTGGAAGTACAAAACACGCATGCGCGGAATCCAGTAAGTGTTCGGTGAGTAAACCTGCGTCCGTAATTCACATTCACCTGAACTTCCTCTTTATACGCTCGTAACACGTCACTACCTTCGGCTTTGTCAAACGATAATTTGACTACCGTCAGTACGCTAGACAAAATCACTGACAGCCGATTTTGGGAAAAGTTGGACGTGCGGTCATATAACAATCGCGTTGTGTGTACGAGGCTTTAGAAGCAATCTGCAATATGTATTATATTTTTGTTTTTGGGTTTAACACCGCTTTGGAATAAAAACACGCAGCCCTTTCACCACCCATTATCCTCAGCAACAGATCTGGGGCAACTAGACATGTGCATGACGAAAATATTTGTTTCGTTTTGTTTAGATACGCCAATCTACTTATTTAGTTTAGTTAAATTCGGTTGATTTGTTCAATTCGTATTCTGGATTTGTAGTTGGAATTCGTTTTATGTCCTTTTCAAATTTTCTTCGAATTTACAGTACAGTCGAAGCAAAACATTTAGATTTTTTTTTCAATTCGAATGTGGCAAAGTGAAAAACAAAAGGAAAATCTTCATCAAATGATTACGACTCTTTAAATCCCCTTTGGCTCAACAAAAACCCCATTACTTCGAAATGGTACTCTAATTACACACACAGTCTTTGATTTTAGAAATGTGTTTACAGTTCGAATTCGACTGGAATTCGATGTAAAATTCGATTCGAATTCCAATTAGAATTTTGGAAATTGGGACGAATTTCATTTAGTTATTTGGAGGATTTGGTAACCTTCGTTAATACTGTGTATTTTTAAAGGAAGAAATATATCTGCGCGTGGACAAGCAGCTGTACACTATAACCCAGCTGTACACTATAACCCAGATACCAGGCCCATCAAAATATAAACAAAGTGCAGCACTGAAACAAATATGAACATAAAAAAAAAAGTGCTAGCAGTGAAAATTATTATTTATGGTCGAAGCCCTTCAAACGAGACAATATGAAACAAACACGCCACAAGACTTACAACATAACACAGACCTGAGGTGTGTCCTGGTCGGCATGCCAAGAAAGTGGGCATACCCAAGATAAGTAATGGATGGTTGTGGAGAGAAATGTGCTGAGAAGTGCCCTGATAAAGGGGATGGGAGGGAGGGCATCATGCACTGGAACCCACAAAGACCACAGGTGGGTGGTCTGCTTAAATACCCCCGGACTCCTCACATAAATTCAGGCCACCATACTGGCCTTCTTATTTATGGTCGAAGCCCTTCGACCAAGACAAATATGAAACACAAACACGCCACAAGACTTGCAGCATAACATAGACCTGAGGTGTACCCTGGTCGGCTGGTCGGTATGCCAAGAAAGGGGGCAAAAATACTCGGATAGGAAAGTATTTCTTTATTGGTCCTGTGATATTATATGAGCGAGCTTGGAAAAGACTTGTGCCATTTATACCTGAGGGTTCGGGACGTATCGAGCAAAGCAGGTGGATTCCCATCTGCCCAATTTCTTAATGATGTGGTCTGGCACTCCGTGCTGAGATGCAGCCAAGGCTGCTCCGATTCGGAGGGAATGTCCGGAGTACCAACCGGGGTCAAGGCCTAGTTTGACTAGTAGGATTCTAACTTGCCTGATGAATTGGCTGCCAGGTGGTGTCTGCACAATATCTGGCTGCCGGTGCCACTAAAGGTAAATTTGCTAGGCCGCAGAAAGCCAGGTAGATGGCCGCTTGGATGACCAAGCTGGGTAGAATCCCAAACAGGGAACGTGAGAGGATATTAGACATGTCCCTAAAGATGGCACTTGTGATGGGCAAGCGTTTGCCGTTGGCTATGGGCTGTTACTTCTGGGTGCCGCGTAGGATGGATCTGACTGTATGGGCCGTGAACAAAGACAACTTTCCGGGGCCCTGTAAGGACGAGAAATGCTGTGTGCAGGCTACGTATAGCCTGACGGTGTTATGAGATAAAGCCAGCTACGTTTGGAAATACAATATGAAGGCTAGGATGTGCTTAATGTCACCTGTCGTTGCTCCAGGACATGGGGCTAGAAACCTGCAGTAGGTGTTCCAAGCAGTGCGATAGGCCTTCAGTGTGTTGTGGGACAATGACTGATTAATGAGCTGGGTTGCGTTGAAAAGGTGTGGCTTTAATCCATTGTTAGTTGTGACCAAGGTGGGATAGGAGTAGTTGTTGGGTTGGCTCCAGGTTTCTGCTGGAAAGATGAAATAAAGTTGAAACGGGACAGTGCGTCTGCTGCGACGTTGCAGACTTGCCTCGAATATACGTAAGTAAACATTGAATTGATGATGTAGTGACAACTGCACTAGCCTGCGTAGGAAGGACATCATGGGGAGCGACTTGGGCCTACCTTTGTTTATGATGCCGGCCATAGCCTGGTTGTCTGTGTCGAAAACCGCCGTTTGTCCTGTCTGGGGATGGCCCCAGACCTGAGCAGCTGCCACAATGTGATACAGTTCGAATATTGACAATGACTGAGTAAAACCGGGGATTAGGAGGATTTCTGGAGGCCAAGGTCCTGCAAACCAGTGATGGCCAAAATTTGCAGCAAAGCCTGTGGAGGCAGCGGCATCCGTGACTAACTGCGGTGACAGAGCTAATGCTGACAGGATGAACATCAATATGCCTTTACCGTTGAACTTATCCCACATTGTTAAATCTGCTATCACTGCTGGGTCCAGCTTGAGAATTTGATCGGGGTCTTGTACCTGAGAGAGGAAGACCAAGAGACGTGAAATGAAAGACCGCCCCCCCGAGGGATAATCCTCATGGCAAAATTGAGCATCCTTAACAGGGTTTATAGCTGTCTTTTAGTACACCCTTGTGAAAGGATAAGTCGCTAGCCTGCATGGAGCGAGTGTCAAGAGTGATGCCTAGGAAGGTAATGGAGTGTGCTGGGCCTTCCACTTTATGTTCAGCTATGGGCACTTGAGCTATGAGATTGCCAAACACCACTCCTAGTCTGTCCAAGTCTACCGGGGGCACACCGGGCCGCTCGATGAGCAGAAAGTCATCAAGATAATGAATGACCATCTGACACTGGGCCTGGTGCAATAGGATCCAGGTAAAGGACTGGGCAAAGATATCAAACAGCCACTGGCTGCTTTTAGAACCAAAGATCAACTTGGGGGCAAAGTAATATGAATCTGCCAGATTGATGTCCTTGTCGTCCAAAATGTCCTTCATGATGCTGGCTAGGACAAGAGGAGTGGGGAAGATAGTAGGACTCATCTGTGGCGTACCTGCAAGAGGAGGTGCCATGACCGGAACCGCGACCGAGTCTGGGAGGGTCGCAGCTGGCTGCACTTCCAGGACTGTCACTCTGGTTTGAACGTTAGAGACCGCTGTAGTTAATGAGGTCACCAAGGACTGAAGCTGGGAAATAGCCACGGAGATTGACTGCAGGGATGCCTGCTGGGTGCTGGGCCCAGCTGCCGCTGGCAGTGGGAAGAGCAGCCTGAAAAGCTCGGCTTTCCTGGCTGTAGCAGGGTAGGGAATGCCCCTGCGCTGCAGCTCTGCTGTGAGCTTGGGAATAGTCCATCCTCTGAGGGACTGCACGTTGCCGCTCTCTGAACCCGCGGAGGGTGATAGAGGGGCGTGTGTGAAGTCTTCACTGTCGGCCTGCGACATGGCTCCGGCTATAAGACAAGAAAAGAGGGGGGGTGCATGTGTTAAGAGGAGTCGTAGAAGTAGGATAGTGAGCGGAGTATACAGAAACTTTTTCAGATAAGAAGCAAAGGGAGAAGGACAGGAAAAGGAACAACAGGCGCAGTGAAGAAGCCGGTTTGTGTTCTGAAGCGTAGAATGCTGTTGAGTAGAAATTTAGAGAACTCAAAAGAGTGCGTGGCAACCGAGGTGAGCCAGGAGGTGACTGGCCAGGTAACCGATAGATTGGGTGCCCATCTGTGCTGAGCACAAACCTGTGGACCAGAGCCCCAGGGCGTACTGGGAGCGGGAAGCTGACGTCTGGTACGGCCTAAGTAGGAATGTTGCAATTTGTAGTTTGTGACGTGTACTGAGTCTACCAATACATGCACTGTTGGCAAGCTCCATCGTTTAGTGACCTTGTCTGCGTAGGTGAAGGGTCGCCCTTCGTATATCAGAATGTAATGCAAAGAAATGTGTGACAGTAACTAACGCCCAATGAGCATCCCAAATCGTGTATGTGAAGTAAACGTTTAGTGAAAGGGTGCTGCAAGCTGATGTGAGAGAGGAACCCACATACTACACACCTGACTGGCACCCTAGTAGCGAAGTCCTAGTTGGGATCGAGAACTCAGTCGACCGGAACCTGTAGTAAGGGTGACATAAAAGTCCAGTTTTTTTTGTAAACAACCTGTCCGAACCCTGTTATGCGACTGGCCCTGGTGAAGATGTGATCCCTGTGTTTTTTTTGTTTTTTTTTTACCTGAAGAAATAACGTCCAACCTGGTGCAGGATGGAACCTGAACTCGACTGACCTAAAGGAGAAATGAAAGACAGAAATGGTGAGTGGCTTGATTGTATGCCACTGGAGATGATGAGTGGCCGGTTATGTGCCACAAAAATAACATGTGGTCGGTTATGTGCCACAAAAATGATGTGTGGCTGATTATGTGCCACTAAAATGGTGTGTGGCCGGTTATGTGCCACAAAAATGATGTGTGGCCGGTTATGTGCCATGAAAAGGATGTGTGGCTGGTTATGTGCCACTAAAATGATGCGTGGCCGGTTATGTGCCACGAAAATGATGCGTGGCCGGTTATGTGCCACGAAAATGATGCGTGGCCGGATTGTGTGCCACTGGAGACATACTTGCAATGATTGCAAGAAAGTAGCCTTATTAGGAAGGCGAAAATAAGGATTGTAGAAAATTGAGTATGTAGGAGTGAACTATAATCCTGAACGATTGTAACCGTGCCTGAGAGTAAATAAAAAGGAATCAATACGAATCGGCTGTGAAGTATATGAACGGAACCGATACGAATCGGCTGTGAAATGTATGAACTGAACCGATACGAATCAGCTGTAGAGTATAGAGTCAGGTCCATAAATATTGGGACATCGTCACAATTCTAATCTTTTTGGCTCTGTACACCACCACAATGGATTTGAAATTAAACAAACAAGATGTGCTTTAACTGGACACTTTCAGCTTTAATTTGAGGGTATTTACATCCAAATCAGGTGTAGGAATTACAACAGTTTGTATATGTGCCTCCCACTTTTTTAAGGGACCAAAAGTAATGGGACAGATTAACAATCATAAATCAAACTTTCACTTTTTAATACTCGGTTGCAAATCCTTTGCAGTCAATTACAGCCTGAAGTCTGGAATGCATAGACATCACCAGACGCTGGGTTTCTTCCCTGGTGATGCTCTGCCAGGCCTCTACTGCAACTGTCTTCAGTTCCTGCTTGTTCTTGGGGCATTTTTCCTTCAGTTTTGTCTTCAGCAAGTGAAATGCATGCTTAATCGGATTCAGGTCAGGTGATTGACTTGGCCATTGCATAACATTCCACCTCTTTCCCTTAAAAAACTCTTTGGTTGCTTTCGCAGTATGCTTCGGGTCATTGTCCATCTGCACTGTGAAGCGCCGTCCAATGAGTTCTGAAACATTTGGCTGAATATGAGCAGATAATATTGCCCGAAACACTTCAGAATTCATCCTGCTGCTTTTGTCAGCAGTCATATCATCAATAAATACAAGAGAACCAGTTCCATTGGCAGCCATACATGTCCACGCCATGACACTACCACCACCATGCTTCACTGATGAGGTGGTATGCTTTGGATCATGAGAAGTTCCTTTCCTTCTCCATACTCTTCTCTTCCCATCACTCTGGTACAAGTTGATCTTGGTCTCATCTGTCCATAGGATGTTGTTCCAGAACTGTGAAGGCTTTTTTAGATGTTTAGCAAACTCTAATCTGGCCTTCTTGTTTTTGAGGCTCACCAATGGTTTACATATTGTGGTGAACCCTCTGTATTCACTCTGGTGAAGTCTTCTCTTGATTGTTGACTTTGACACACATACACCTACCTCCTGGAGAGCGTTCTTGATCTGGCCAACTGTTGTGAAGGGTGTTTTCTTCACCAGTGAAAGAATTCTTCGGTCATCCACCACAGTTGTTTTCCGTAGTCTTCTGGGTCTTTTGGTGTTACTGAGCTCACCGGTGCGTTCTCTCTTTTTAAGGATGTTCCAAACAGTTGATTTGGCCACACCTAATGTTTTTGCTATCTCTCTGATGGGTTTGTTTTGTTTTCAGTCTAATGATGGCTTGCTTCACTGATAGTGACAGCTCTTTGGATCTCATATTGAGAGTTGACAGTAACAGATTCCAAATGCAAATAGCACACTTGAAATGAACTCTGGACCTTTTATCTGCTCCTTGTAAATGGGATAATGAGTGAATAACACACACCTGGCCATGGAACAACTGAGCAGCCAATTGTCCCATTACTTTTGGTCCCTTAAAAAGTGGGAGGCACATATACAAACTGTTGTATTTCCTACACCGTTCACCTGATTTGGATGGAAATATCCTCAAATTAAAGCTGAAAGTCTGCAATTAAAGCACATCTTGTTTGTTTCATTTCAAATCCATTGTGGTGGTGTATAGAGCCAAAAAGATTAGAATTGTGTTGATGTCCCAATATTTATGGACCTGAGTGTATGAAATGAACCGGTACGAATCGGCTGTAGAGAATATGAAATGAACCGATACGAATCAGTAGAAGAGTGTAAGAACCAAATCCAATATGAATCGGCTACAGAGTGTATGACATAAACGATGCAAATAGGCAGTAGAGTGTAAAAAATGAACCAGCATGAATCGGTTGTAGTGTGCATGAAATGAAACCCATACGAATCAGCTATAGAGTTTATGAAATTAATCCGATACGTATTGGCTGTAAAGTGTATGAAATTAATCCAATATAAATTGGCTGTAGTGCATGAATTAATCTGATACGAAATAATGTATGTATGAAATGAATCTGATACGAATTGGACTGTGGAGAGGATTAAATGAATGCGATACAAATCGGCTGTAGAGTGTATGAAATTAGTCCGATACAAATCGGCTGAAAAGTGTATAACATTAATCCGGTAGGAATCAGCTGAAAAATATATGAAATTAATCCGATATGAATCAGCTGTACAGTGTATGAAATGAATTCGATAAGAATCGGCTGAAAAGTGTATGAAATGAAGCCGATACGAATCGTTGTGCCGCCGACGCGACTAGATTAAAAAATGAACTGGTACGAATTGGTTGTAGTGTGCATGAAATGAAACCGATACAAATCGGCTGTAGGGTGCATGAAATTAATCTGATACGAATTGGACTGTGGAGTGTATGAAATTAATTCGATCCGAATCGGCTGAAAAGTGTATGAAATTAATCTGACACGATTCGGCTGTAGAGTGTATGAAATTAATCTGATACGAATTGGCTGTAGAGTGTATGAAATTAATCCGATACGAATCGGCTGTAGAGTGTATGAAATTAATATGATACGAATCGGCTGTGGAGAGTATAAAATGGATCCGATATGAATCGTTGTGCCACTGACGCAACTAGATTCAAATTGGACTGTATTATGTATGAAATGAATCCGATATGAATCGGCTGTAAAGTGTATGAAATGAATCTGATACGAATCGGCTGTAGAGTGTAGGAAATAAATCCGATACGAAATTGGGAGAAAAGAGTATGAAATTAATCCGATATGAATCGTTGTGCCACCGACACGACTAGATCCAAAGCGGACTGAAGCATGTATCAAATGGATCCGATATGAATCTCTGTATAGTGTATGCTTTTTTTTTTAATTATTGATGCTTGTGCCGGGTAAAGTCGGACAACGGCCGTTGAAACTTGGAAGCTTGTAAAGCTATGAATGAGTCGCACGTTAGTACAATGGGTAAGCCATGCGGCTGAGGGAACTTACGAAACTGCAAAGCCTGTGCCGAGAAAAGCCGGTAATGCGACCGACAACGACTCAGGGGTTTTTTTTTTGATTTGCTTTTTTTTTTGTAGAAAGCACATCCAACCTAGTACAGGATGGAACAACCTGAACACGTCTGACCTAAGGGAGAAACGACAGACAAGAAATGTGAGTGACCGAATTGTGTGCCACTGGAGACAATGAGTGGCCAGATCGTGTGCCACTGGAGACAATGAGTGGCCAGATCGTGTGCCACTGGAGACAATGAGTGGTTGGATCGTGTGCCACTGGAGACAATGAGTGGTTGGATCATGTGCCACTGGAGAAAATGAGTGGTATGATCGTGGGCCACTAGGGACAATGAGTGGTTGGATTGTGTGCCACTGGAGACAATGAGTGGTAGGATTGTGTGCCACTGGAGACAATGAGTGGCTGGATCGTGTGCCACTGGAGACAATGAGTGGTAGGATCCTGTGCCACTGGAGACAATGAGTGGCTGGATCCTGTGCCACTGGAGACAATGAGTGGTTGGATCGTGTGCCACTGGAGACAATGAGTGGCCGGATCGTATGCCATTGGAGACAATGAGTGGCCGGATCGTGTGCCACTGGAGACAATGAGTGGTTGGATCGTGTGCCACTGGAGACAATGAGGGGTTGGATCGTGTGCCACTGGAGACAATGAGTGGTAGGATCGTGTGCCACTGGAGACAATGAGTGGTTGGATCGTATGCCACTGGAGACAATGCGTGGTAGGATCATGTGCCACTGGAGACAATGCGTGGTAGGATCGTGTGCCACTGGAGACAATGAGGGGTTGGATCGTGTGCCACTGGAGACAATGAGACGTTGGATCGTGTGCCACTGGAGACAATGCGTGGTAGGATCATGTGCCACTGGAGACAATGCGTGGTAGGATCATGTGCCACTGGAGACAACGAGTGGTTGGATTGTGTGCCACTGGAGACAATGCGTGGTAGGATCGTGTGCCACTGGAGACAATGAGTGGTTGGATTGTGTGCCACTGGAGACAACGAGTGGTTGGATTGTGTGCCACTGGAGACAACGAGTGGTTGGATTGTGTGCCACTGGAGACGTGCTTGCAACGATTGCAAGAAAGTAGCCTCATCAGGGAGGTGAAAACAAGGACAAATTGTGCAGACTCGGGTCGGAGTTATGAAGTTGGAGTACCGTGTATGTTTCAGTAGGTGCGACTGTATAAATGGTCTGAGTAACGACTGGTTGTTTATTGCAGGAGCCTGACGAGAGAGACCGAGCTGCAGGAAGCTTGTGATATGTATGACAACTGGAATCGAATTATGTCATGCCAAGGATATGAAAACATTATGTCGCTGACGCGACCGGGATTCGAATCGGGCTGTCGTAGAGTGTTAGGGTGCCACCCCCTCCTCAAAAACCGAACACATATCGACCACCCAGCCCCTGAGGCTAATCAAAGTGCAGTCAAGGCACCAGGTGGGTCTAATTACCACCTCAATCAGCCACAGAACCCATGCAATCAATACATGCTCAGCTCCTAATGGATGAGATAGCAACCCCATAGACAGTGAATCCTATAACTAGTGAAGCCTGTGTTGAGTGATATCGGACAACGACCGACAGTGGCTTGGAGGCTTGGATCTACGAACAAATCGTATGTTTGTGGATGGGATGACAAACAAGGCAGAGGGAACCTACAAATCTACTATGCCTGTGCCGAATGATGTCAGGACACGACTGAGAACAACTTGGAGGCAGCAAAGTACGAGAGGGATGAGGGATAGGAAACATAACGAATCCTAACATTGTGTATGAAATGAAAAGGTTCGAACCCTACCTGCAACAGTGAGCAAGAACCACCAAAGACCATGAGCTAAGAAGCCGCAACACACTTGTAATCAAATGCACAGACTCACGAACACGAGGTGAGCTGGGGAGAGTCGGCCTGGTGACGTGACGTGACGTATCGTGCACCGGAACCGACAGAGACCACAGGTGAGTGGTCTGCTAAAATACCCTCTGTGCTCCTCACATAAATTCAGGCCACCATACTGGCCTTCTTATATATGACAAAGTGCTAATTAAAATTATATAAAGCAGATTATGGGCACATATTAATCAAAATATATAACACCCAACAAATGGTACAATTTATATATAAAGTGCGTACAAATTAAGTGCAATCAAATGTGCATATAGTCCGTGAAGAAAAAGTCCATATAAAAGATCCCTTTAGAAAATCTGTGCTCAAAAGTGTAGATCAAAAAACACCCACAGGTGTGACAGCCACTAGACAGAGATTGAACTTACCAGAAAGCCAGCGACCACCTTACTCAGGGTGGTCAGTTAGCGCTCAATCGGATCTGTAATCCTTACAGTGGAAACCCAGATGTCATCTCCAGAAGCTGCTGATGGAGCAGGGCAGAAGCCACCCAGTAAACCAGGAAGCAGCGTCAGCTAACCCACATAATTGCTTGATTCCAACGTGTATATAAAAGATAAACTTACATAGTGCAATGCCGTATGATATAGGATTTATTAAAAAAACGTAGTGCATTTACATCACAATAGTAGAAGCAGGCATGTATACAGGTAAAATCCAAAGCAGGGCTTAGATAAAATGGCTGCACATCGGTCACGCATGCGCAGTAGCGCATGTACGTTGCTCCTTCCAACGCGTTCCGTCATAGATGACGTCATCAGGGGTATGTACACACGCCAGGAACCGCACTTAAATACACTTACCAAAAGACGAAGGAACACTCCCATTGGTTAAACAATAAAACAACCCCATTGCTCATCTATAATAGATTAGTACCAATCATGTGAGGTTATGTTTTATATACACGTTGGAATTGAGCAATTCTGAGACCTAGCTGATGCTGCTTCCTGGTTTACTGGGTGGCTTCTGCCCTGCTCCATCAGTTGCTTCCGGAGATGACATCTGGGCTTCCACTGTATGGATCACAAATCCGATTGAGTGCTAACTGACCACCCTGAGTAAGTGTGGTAGCTGCCGTTCTGGTAATCCTTCAATCTTTGTGTAGTGGCTGTCCCACCTGTGTGTTTTTTGATCTACACTTTTGAGCACGGATTTTCTTACAGGATGTTTTATATGGACTTTTTCTTCACTGACTATTTGCACATTTGATTGCACTTTAATTGTACGCACTTTATATATACATTGTATCATTTGTTGGGTGTTATATATTTTGATTAGCCACTTGCCGGCCAGCCGCCGTCATTTTACTGCGATCGGCTCGTTCCCGCGAATCGCTGTACGTCGGTCACGGGAATGTGTGGTGTGGGCATGCGCACTCACACTGGCCAGTGGGGGAGCTAATCAGCGGGTGGGGTGGACTCGATGCCTGCCGGCCACCCATGAAAGGTCCAGAGACAGGCAGAACGGGGATCTGCCAGTGTAAACAAAGCAGATCCCCGTTCTGACAAGGGAGTTGAGTGAGATCATCTGTTCCTAGTGATTAGGAACAGCAATCTCTCTCCTCCTCCAGTCAGCCTAGCCCCAATACAGCTAGAAACACCACAGAGGGAACACATTTAACCCCTTGATCACCCCCTAGTGTTAACCCCTTCCCTGCCAGTGTCATTTATACAGTAATCAGTGCATTTTTTATAGCACTGATCGCTGTATAAATGTCACTGGTACCAAAAAAGTGTCAAAAGTGTCCGATCTGACCGCCACAATGTCATAGTCCTGCTAAAAATTACAGATCACTGCCAATACTAGTAAATAATAATAAAAATGTCATAAATCTATCCCCTATTTTGTAGACGCTATAACTTTTGCGCAAACCAATCAATATACGCCTATTGCGTTTTTTTTTTTACCAAAGATATGTAGAAGATTACATATTGGCCTAAACTGATGAAGAAATTTGTTTTTTAAAAAAAATTTTGGGATATTTATTATAGCAAAAAGAAAAAAATATTATTTTTTTTTTCAAAATTGTCGCTCTTTGTTTGTTTATAGCGAAAAAAAATAAAAACTGCAGAAGTGATCAAATACCACCATAAGAAAGCTCTATTTGTGGAAAGAAAAAGGACGTCAATTTTGTTTGGGTTCAACTGCGCAATTGCCAGTTAAAGCAACACAGTGCCGTTTGGCACCAGGCCAAAATGGCCTGGTCATTAAGGGGGAAACCCTTCTGGTCCAGTGGTTAACCACTTGCTGACCGCCCGCCGCAGCGTGGCGGCGGCAAGGTGGCCCATTATCGCGAAACACCGTCACAGGACAGCGGCCGTGATAACTAGTATTGTGAGCGCGCGGGCTCACTGTGTTGCCAGGGAGCGCGTAGGGTGGACTCCATCACCGCCGGCTACCTGCGATCCCCCCCCCCGCAGTGAGAGAATGGAGGTCCGTGTAAGTAAAGATGGATCTCCGTTCTCATAGAGGGGGAAGGGCTGTGATCACAGGCATCCTGTATATGGACCCCTAGTGCGCCCCCTCCAGGTTAACCCCTTCACTGCCAATGGCATTTACACAGTAATCAGTGCATTTTTATAGCACTGATTGCTGTATAAATGCCAATGGTCCCAAAAAAAAATGTCAAAATGGTCCGACATGTCCGCCGCAATATCGCAGTACCGCTAAAAATATCAGATCGCCGCCATTACTAGTAAAAAGTAAAAAAAAAAAACTAAAAACCCCAGAAATTAATTCTCATCATTCGTAAACGCAGCAACTTTTGCGGAAACCAATATACGCAGATTGCAATTTTTTTTACCAAAAATGTGAGGAAGAATATAAATCGGCCAAAACCGATGAAAAAAATGTTTTTTTTATTTATTTTTTTGGATTTGTATTTTAGCAAAAAGTAAGAAAAATTGTTTTTTTGGCAAAATTGTCACTCTTTTTTTGTTTATAGTGGTGATCAAAAATGACGCAGAGGGGATCAAATACCACCAAAAGAAAGCTCTATTTGTGGGGAAAAAAGGATGCAAATTTAGTTTGGGTACAACGTCGCACGACCGTGCAATTGTCAGTTAAAGTGACGCAGCGCTGAATCGTAAAAAGTGCTCTGGTCCTAAAGTGTGAAGTTCCGGGGCTGAAGTGGTTAATATGTGCCCATAAAAGAAGGCCCGGAGCTAGGAGGGACGAATGAAGCATAGGGCTGTGGCATGACAGGGTGGAAGGGAAACCAGATAGCTTAGAGTTAATGTACCAAGGAGATGGGTGGGAGTTTTACTTACGTGATTGGTGGATTAGACCGGGTGATGGGGGGGGCTGAGTATAGGAGAGAAGACCGTAGGAAGGGGTGGTACTGTAACAGTCAGAAGACATCGGATGAATGTCCCGCCCTCCCTCCCTGAGACATGGTAAGTCGGTTTAAGGGTGTAGGTGTGAAATGACTGTTGGGAACCCTTGGATGGGGTTAAAAATTTGTTGGTGGGATACAAGTGGGGAACCTTCGTTGTATTGGTGTCCTCTGGTTCGGTGGTCCAATAAAAGGGACCAGGTAGTGGCAGACCTGTAAGGTCTATGGGGCAAGTGCTAATGTCCCTGAGTCTGTGTTCTGCGGCTGGGGGCATCTAGCTTTGGTTTATGTTAGTGTAATAAAATTGTTATTTATTGCTTAAGTTGTTTAATAAAAGGCCAGACGGCCATTTAACTCACCTTGTGTCATGTGTTTTCATGGGGAAAAGGGGTGGAGTTAGAAGGGGTTATGTGGTAGTAGGATGGCTACATCTGAGCTACCCTAGTCATGTGCTTTATAGAATTTTAATTAACACATTATTTTATATAATAAGATTTACTGTTAGCACTTTATTTTTATGTTCACATTTGTTTCAGCGCTGCACTTTGTTCATTTATACTGTAATTCAGGTATTTATATATATCCGAATCTCACAAATGCACATGTCTAGGGGCAACCATTCCATTGGCACTGGGTTTCAGTTTAGGCCTACCTACTTATATAAAGCAAATGTCTTTTGATCCTTCTATCTTAAAGCGGAGTTCCACCCAAAAGTGGAACTTCCGCTTTAAGTGTAGGTGACCCCAGGGCTGGCCCAATACATTGTGCTGCCTGGGTCGAAGAATGAAATGCTGCCCCACCCCCACCCCCCCAAAAAAAAAATCACACCCACCAAAAGGCTCCCGCATCCATTCATTTATATCATGACAAGGAAAACTAAAATTAAATTTATCAGGAAGTCAGATTTATATGCAACATCACCTTGTCTATATGCAAACTTATATGACATACCACTATGTTTAATTCCAAGGGGCGGGCTAGGGTAGTATATAGACAGGTTAGGGTAGTATATGGACAGGCTAGGGTAGCATATGGACAGGCTAGGGCAGTATGTGGACAGGCTAAGGCAGTATACAGACAGGCTAGGGCAGTATACAGACAGGCTAGGGTAGTATATGGACAGGCTAGGGTAGTATATAGACAGGCTAGGGTAGTATATGGACAGGCTAGGGTAGTATATGGACAGGCTAGGGTAGTATATGGACAGGCTAGGGTGGTATATGGACAGGCTAGGGTAGTATATAGATAGGCTAGGGCAGTATATAGACAGGCTAGGGTAGTATATAGACAGGCTAGGGTGGTATATGGACAGGCTAGGGTAGTATATAGACAGGCTAGGGTAGTATATAGACAGGCTAGGGTGGTATATGGACAGGCTAGGGTAGTATAGGGACAGGTGGAGTGTCCCGGGGGGCAGTTGTCACCATGGCACACAAAACTGCAGGAAAATAATCTTGGTCGTCAATTTCCTGGTAAATAGAAGAGAAGGAGAGGCGTCCGTGGTTCAAAGTGCTGCCTGGGTCCAATGGACCCACTGGGACCCATGGTAGGGCCGGCCCTGGGTGACCCCCTGGCATGCCACAATTCGCATGTCATTTTTTTGGGGGGGCAGGGACCCTGTTTTCACAGGGTCCCTGCTCCCACTTTCTCTCTTGGCGCAGCGGAACCGAAAGGAAGTTCACCTCTCCCCCCTACCTCCCAGCAATCTTCTGGGACACGTCACAGGTCCCAGAAGATTACCCGGCCATTCACAGCATGCAGCGTGGCTCGGGCCGGATGCCCACACTTGCTATGCCGGCGCCACGGAGGGGAGGGGGAGAGGAGCGAAGCATCGGACGGCCGCATTGCTGGACCATGGGACAGGTGAGTAGCCATTTATTAAAAGTCAGCAGCTACACTTTTTGTAGCTGCTGACTTTTAAATGGGTGGAACTCCGCTTTAAGAACTGGTCCAATCACTCATGTATACTGTCCTGGACTTTTCTCATAGGGTTCAATGAACTCTACCTACAGTGTCAGCGCAAATTCTGGTCAACGTGAGGTGGGCTGAACTCTACCCATGAAAAGGTTAATACATTTGAACCTCAAAGACATAAAAACTCTTCAAAGATTCCTCACCTCTTTCTTCATCTTCTTCAGGACAACAGAAGCAGCAGGACGCTTTCTACATATAAAACGTATAAGAAACAAATGTTATAGATGCCTAGCATAAGAATGATCTACAATTTAACCTTCAACATTGCAGTGTGTCGATATATCCCATCTCACTACTGACTCCAGCTCAGTGCACTGAGGAGCATTGTTTTTTTTTGCTCAATTTACTGCAGTTATTCTCTCAGTGAATATGCTGATCTGAACTAGCAATGAACCTCCTAATATCCCCGGTACTGAGCACATGTAATGCTTACCCACCAGGGAGGAAATGCAAGCAAAATGACTTCTGCTAGCAAGCACAGATTATATCAAATAAATGTTTCTTTATCCATTGAAAATATCATACTAACTTGAAACTCATAGGTGTAGACTTTAATCATCCACATTGGACCAAACATTTCTGCAAGGTATGAGGCTTCATTGCTGCAAAAAGAAAACAAAAAACTTATATTTAGTATGCAATGCAACAGACATTTAAATATCATATAGGCACTCAGTAGCAGCACCTTACATCAATTTTCAAGTGTAAATTACTGTGGGTTCCAGGGCTGCCCTGATCATTTTACACAAGGCTTTTTTTTCTTAGAGAATAGGAACAGGAACTCCTCCCTTCCACCCCTTGACTCCGCCCATACCCACCTCCGAGCACCGTTTCTTGGTTCCACCTCCGAGCACTGTTTCTTGGTTCCACCTCCGAGCACCGTTTCTTGGTTCCACCCCCTGCCCACCTCCAAGCACCGTTTCTTGGTTCCACCCCCTGCCCACCTCCAAGCACAGTTTCTTGGTTTCACCCCCTGCCCACCTCCGAGCACCATTTTTTTGGTTCCACCTCCTGCCCACCTCCAAGCACCGTTTCTTGGTTCCACCCCCTGCCCACCTCAAAGCACCGTTTCTTGGTTCCACCCCCTGCCCACCTCCAAGCACCGTTTCTTGGTTCCACCCCCGAGCGCCATTTTTTTGGTTCCACCCCCTGCCCACCTCCAAGCACCGTTTCTTGGTTCCACCCCCTGCCCACCTCCCAGTGCCACTCCTTTTAGGATCAACAGAACCAAATGTCATTTTGTGGTACCAAGTACTTTGTATGGCATTTTTTTATGATAACAAGAAAAATAGTGATAATAGATCCACCCCAGTAACAATGGACTCCCAACAGCCAGCATCAATAGACCATCCAGCAGCACGCAACAAAGACCCCTCCCTCAACAGTAGATCCTTCCCAGCAACCATTGACCCCCTGCAATATAAGACCCACCCCTAGGAACAATTTATCCCCCCAGCAGCAACAATAGACCTCCCCAGCAACAATAGACCCCCCTGCAAAAAAAATGATCTCCTCCGTCAACAATAAATTCCCCAGAAGCCATCATCAATAGATCCTCCAGCAGCCAGCAACAAAGACCCCTCCCTCAACAGTAGATCCCTCCCAGCAACAATTGATCCCCTGCAACATAAAACCCACCCCCATTAACAATAGATCCCTCAGCAGCAACAGTTGACCTCCCCAGCAACAACAGACCCCCTGCAAAAAAATGATCTCCTCCGTCAACAATAAATTCCCCAGAAGCCATCATCAATAGATCCTCCAGCAGCCAGCAACAAAGACCCCTCCCTCAACAGTAGATCCCTCCCAGCAACAATTGATCCCCTGCAACATAAGACCCACCCCCATTAACAATAGATCCCTCAGCAGCAACAGTTGACCTCCCCAGCAACAATAGACCCCCTGCAAAAAAATGATCTCCTCCGTCAACAATAAATTCCCCAGAAGCCAGCATCAATAGATCCTCCAACAGCCAGCAACAAAGATCCCTCCCTCAACAGTAGATCCCTCCCAGCAACAATTGACCCCCAGCAGCCAGCATTAATAGACCCCCCAGCAGCCAGCAGCATTAGACTCCTCTCTCAACAGAAGACCCACCCCCCAAAAAAATAGATCCCTCCGCAGCAACAATAGACCTCCCCAGCAACAATAGACCCACCTGCAAAAAAATGATCTCCTCCAGCAACAATAAATTCCCCAGAAGCCAGCATCAATAGACCCTCCAGCAGCCAGCAACAAAGACCCCTCCCTCAACAATAGATCTCTCCCAGCAACAACTGAACCCTTGCAAAATAAGACCCACCCCCAGATACAATAGATCCCCCAGCAGCAATAATAGACTCCCCAGCAACAATAGGCCGCCCTGCAAACAATAAATTCCCCAGCAGCCAGCATCAATAGACCCTCCAGCAGCCAGCAAAAAAGACCGCTCCCTCAACAGCAGATCCCTCCCAGCAACTATTAAACCTCCCCAGCAACATAAGACCCATCCTTAACAACAACAGATCCCTTACGTGCAACAGAAGATCACCCCAGCCACAACAGACCCCCTTCCTCTGCAAAAAATAGATCCCCTCCAACAACAATAGATACACAAGCAACCAGCATCAATAGACCCTCCAGCACAACCCAGCACCCCTTGCTATTACATACATTCAGTTTTGGAGGTTCTGGTACTACGTTCTCCCGCGTTTCTGCTGAAAAAAAGCCCTGATTTTACAAGTACTGAACAATAAAGGTAAGGCATTTGGGTGTCTGTCAAATGGCTTAATGGATTAAAAAATAGAAAGCCACAACTATGAACCATAAGGCTCCATTCACACTGGTGCAATTTCAGACGTGACTTGAGTGCCACAGGATCGCATGAAACCAGAAAAATACAGCGCTTGCAGGTAATACAGTGCTAAATGGTGCAATAATATAAATAATTGTGTGACAAATATTTAACAATGAATAAAGTTAATACAACATATTTTATAGTGACAAAAAGTGCTTGGTGCTTCAAAGTGCTTGTTTTATCTTCAAAAAGTGCCAGATAGTGCCAGGTGCTCCAATCAAGAAAGGTGTGTGGGGTGGGTACCGCTAAAGTAGCCCTACTCACCACAAGACCATGACCAACCTGCTTTTCAGTCTGGAGGTCAGGTCAAGCCTGTTAGTCAAATTCCTTCTCGCCTTTGTTAGTCAAATTCCCACACACCTTTCTTGTTTGGAGCACCTGGCACTATCTGGCACTTTTTGAAGATAAAACAAGCACTTTGAAGCACCAAGCACTTTGTGTCACTATAAAATATGTTGTATTAACTTTATTCATTGTTAAATATTTGTCACACAATTATTTATATTATTGCACCATTTAGCACTGTATTACCTGCAAGCGCTGTATTTTTCTGGTTTCATCATTGAAGTGGATTTCACTTTAAAGCGGTAGTAAACCCATGCATTTAACAGGTTAAAAACATTGGTTGTGCTCTAAACCAAACTGTCAAACCATCCAATGGCTGGTGTCATAGCTGATCACATGTGCAGCATCATGGCAGTTGTAGATTAACCACTTGCCGACCGCCGATCGGCATCTGACGGCGGCAAAGTGGCTCTGTAAGGCAAACCGCCGTCATACGACGGCGGCTGCCAGATCGCGCACAGTGAGCGCGCGCGCGCCGCCGGAGGCGCGCCCGCGCACTCACTGTGTCCGGGGGGGGCCAGGGAGCGGGTGTGGCGGCTTCGATTGCCGCCGGCCACCCGCGATGCCCCCCCCGGAGTGAAGGAGCGGAGGTCCGTGTATGTAAACACGGACCTCCGCTCTGTGTGAGGGGGAAGGGCTGTGATCACAGCCTTCCTTTACGTGAAGGCTGTGACCACTTCCCTTCCCCAGCTAGGCAATCCCCCCCACAGTTAGAACACGCCCAGGGAACATAGTTAACCCTTAGAGCGCCCCCTGCAGGTTAACCCCTTCACTGCCAATGGCATTTACACAGTAATCAGTGCATTTTTATAGCACTGATCGCTGTATAAATGCCAATGGTCCCAAAAAAGTGTCAAAATGGTCCGACATGTCCGCTGAAATATCGCAGTACCGCTAAAAATCGCAGATCGCCGCCATTATTAGTAAAAAATAAAAACCCCAAAAATGAATTCTCATCATCCGTAAACGCCACCACTTTTGCGCAAACCAATCAATAAACGCCGATTGCGATTTTTTTTATCACAAATATGAGGAAGAATATAAATCGGCCAAAAACGGTGAAAAAAAATGTTTTTTTATATTTTTTTTTTGGATTTGTATTTTAGCAAAAAGTAAGAAATTTGGTTTTTTTTTTGCAAAATTGTCGCTCTTCTTTTGTTTATAGCGGCGATCAGAAATGACGCAGAGGGGATCAAATACCACCAAAAGAAAGCTCTGTTTGTGGGAAAAAAAGGACGCAAATTTCGTTTGGGTACAACGTCGCACGACCGCGCAATTGTCAGTTAAAGCGACACAGCGCCGAATCGCAAAAAGGGCTCCGGTCCTAAAGCTGGAAATCCTTCCGGTCCTTAAGTGGTTAAACAGAGGTCAAGATGGCAGCTTCCTTGGCTGAAAATGATAGGAGGGTTTACTACCACCTACAGCAGCTGTGGGTTACCATTTTCTGTTTTATACTTTTTGTTTGTCCACAAGCGCAAATATATTTTTTCACAACACCACAGGATCGCATGACAATGAAAATCACATTGTTTTTAATACTGCCTGTCCACATCAATGTAACTCAGCACAGCAGGATTTTGTAAAAATATATTGTAAAAAATATTTGGTGCAATTCCAGCATGATTTGGCCCCAAAGAAAATGCAAACCACTTCAAAGTAGCATCCAAGTTGCACTACATAATCACACTGAAAGTCAGATCAAAATTGGATTGCAGCAGTGTGAACCTAGCCTGAAACCATAAGATAAAGCTGACTAAAGCCTAGTAGCCTTGACGGGGCTCTGTAGCTTAAGCATATAAGTATTGGGACACCTGCCTTTGCACGCTGTGGGAGTTTCTTTCAAATCTGGCGGCTTGCCAGGTTTATTATTTCAGGTTTGCAGGTTCAAAACAAAAACAGAAACCAAAACCCCGCTGTCTGGCGCTAAACTAAAGAAACAGATTCCTCTATATACAGCGTGGGGCTGTCCACGACAACCACAAAACATAAGCACATTGCAAACCTTCTTCTTAGAGTCCAAATTAACACACAGAACTCTCTCAGCTTTCTCCCTCTGAGATCCAGGATAGAGCTTTCCTCTGCTCTCTTCCTGGTCATTAAATGCAGGTGGAGAGGGGTTTGAGTGAACCAGAAAGTCCAGGCCGGAACCAGCTCTGTCACGGTGGCTGGCAAAACCCGGGTCAGACTCCCGCTAGTCATCTCAAAATGATCGCATAGTAGGGTTGCCACCTCATCCCTTTAAAACTGAACGCATATTAATTACACAGGTTCTGTGGCTGATTAAGGTGGTAATTAAACTAACTTGGTGCCTTATCTGCATTAAATTAGCCTCAGAACAACCTGTGTAATTCATATGTGTTCGGGTTTAAAGGGATGAGGTGGCAACCCTACATTCGATGCAAGTATCGCCCGTCCATTGTGGTGCCTCACATAACGTCACAAATAGAGTTGCCACCTCATACCTTGTGTTCGGGTTTAAAGGGGTGAGGTGGCAACCCTAGTCACAACGCACATAAACTTTAATGGCATCCCGGTCTTAGTCCGTAGGAATCAACCTTTGCAGTTATAAAAGCTTCAACTCTTCTGGGAAGGCTCTCCACAAGGTTTAGGAGTGTCTATGGGAATGTTTAACTATTCTTCCAGAAGCACATTTGTGAAGTCAGGCACTGATGTGGATGAGAAGGCCTGGCTCGCAGTCTCCACTTTAATTCATCCCAAAGGTATTCTATCGGGTTGAGGTCAGGACTCTGTGCAGGCCAGTCAAGTTCCTCCACCCCAAACTCGCTCATCCATGTCTTCATAGACCTTGTTTTTTGCACTGGTCCAAATCCTTTGGTGGAGGGGGGAAGATGTGGGGTGCTTGGCCCCTTAGTTCCAGTGAAGGGAACTCTTAAGGCGTCAGCATACCAAGACATTTTGGACAATTTCATGCTCCCAACCTTGTGCGAAAAGTTTGGGGATGGCCCTTTCCTGTTCCAACATGACTGCACACCACTGCACAAAGCAAGGTCCATAAAGACATGGATGAGCAAGTTTGGGGTGGAGAAACTTGACTGGCCTGCACAGAGTCCTGACCTCATCCTGATAAAACACCTTTGGAAAAATTAGAGTGGAGACTGTGAGCCCGGCCTTCTTATCCAACATCAGTCCCTGACCTCATAAATGTACTTCTGAAAGAATGGTCAAACATTCCCATAGATACACGCCTAAACCTTGTGGACAGCCTTCCCAGAAGAGTTGAAGCTGTTATAGCTGCAAAGGGTGGACCAACTCAATATTGAACCCTACGGACTAAGACTGGGGTGCCATTAAAGTTCATAAGCGTGTAAAGGCAGGTGTCCCAATACTTTTGACAATATATAGTATTTGCAAATGTGTGCAAACTAAACCCCTGTTTTTAATGCATACTGTTAGACAGGATAATTTGGTTGGTTGCAGGCTGGTCAGTAAGTTGAGCTGGAAAATTCTTTGGTTTTGTTTTGCATGCGTTGCCCTTCCATGTGCTCCTTGCTGTAAAGGCCAGTTATAGGTGAGGGCAGTGGCCATTTGTTTGTAAAGCCAAGCACACACTATTAGCTTCTTTTTGGCTCACCTCTGCAGGTTGAACGGAAAAAACCTGAGAGCTCAGAAGGAGCCGCTGTACTAACTATCCAACGTTAGTACAGCGATCTCCCCTGCTGTGCTATTGTGTTCTGGCGGGGGGGCGCCATTGGATGAAAGCACTGATCCAGAGCCGATCAACAGACTTTTTTCGGTCATGCCCCTTCGGCAGAAGCCGCAAATGGCCGGCTTCTGTCGGACCAGCTTCAGTACACGCGGCCCGAATGTTGCCTGGTTTCTATTGAACCAGCCGATGCTGCCCAACACTAGGCATAAGTCCAAAATATCCTTGAGAACAGGGCCAGGACAAGGGGTGGGCCGGAGGGACAATGCCCTGGGAACTGAGGTATTATGAAAGCTGAAGGGGGGGGGGGATTTGCTGCAA
>BLSH010188218.1:693430-713178 GCA_018402905.1 Glandirana rugosa | reverse complement strand
AACTTAAAACCAGAACCTGGAAGTCTAAGATAAACTACGGTATCTGTTTGGACTCTCCCAAAAGGTCTATCGTTAACCCTCACTAGGGATACAATACTTCAACCCGGTTAACCCGTTTTGTCAACTACATTTATATTTCTAAAGGACTAATGGTAGAAGTACTAACTTAACAATGGAATGGGATTTATATGAGTGACAAACGACCTACCTCTAGACTAAATTTAGTCTATTATTAGGACGCCTCAAGACACACCTATATAAGACGTAATTACGAGTTAAATGAGGGGATTTTAGCTGGCACATAATGCTCCTACATCTTTTGAGGTTGTGCATAGAATGCAAATGATAAACAACTGATGAAGTCAGTCCTCAAGGTTTTAGGTGGTAGAACATTTATCCATATATATCAAGGTGTTTACTGTGTTATTGAAAAACTCAATAAAAAACATTGATAGTAAATTGAGCATTAATGCAGAATATATCCACACAGAACTCCGCAGGATTATTATCTGATTTAAATCAGATCTCCATCCAGCAAACAGTGAGTATATTTAGGGTAAGGTAACAATTCAATCATGAAGATGGTAATCAGGAAATCTTTATATTTACATCAACTGTTTTGCCCAATTGGCCCAACTTCATAACATAGGGATCACTCCCAATTGCTATCTGGAAAACCCTCTCAGGTTTGTCTATGGCATCAAATAGAATCTGAAGGTCCAAGACCAAAATTCAATGCCATAGCAGCACCTTATTAAAACGCAATAAACAGAATTAAATACAAAATAAGAAAACACACAATAGATAAAACAACAAAATATCTGTAGAATTGACCCTATAAGAGATAAGGTCTTTGAAGGCACAGATATAATCACAAAAATCCAACTAACTTTATGTGCACCCCTGTGAAATGTCCCCAGCCACTACTACACTGCCTCAAGGGCAATTACCCACCACCAATGTACCTCCAGACACAGCCTAATCACCATCCCAATGTTACCAATGTAACATATTGTTAGGAAGGGACACCCATAACTAGGATAGGCTCAATCCATAATTCTCTCAATTTTTTTAACCAGCGCTGCCTTCAAAGACCCTGAGTGACAATATCACAGCAAAATTCTCCATCGGCTTGTAGACAAGTGCAATCTATTTTCTCCACTGCAGGTGGCACTTAACTGCAGTGACACTGCAGAAGTCAAGGGGAACATGGTTACTCTATGGTTTCCTCGGTCACTGGAGAAGCAATCAGGTTGGATGCTGCAGCTCCATGTGACTCTGGCAGCCATCTTGTGTCAGGCAGAGTCTACTTAAGACCCTGCTCCCAGGATTGGTGCCCATCTCATGTGTGGGTAGTATAGAGACAGGTCACTCATCTGGTAGGGATGGTGATTAGCGGAAGAAAGAGGTTCCATCCAGATGAGTAGGGAAAGGATAGGGACAATCCACCCTTAATGGAGACCTCCCCATTTGAGTACAGACTGGCCAAGCCGCATTCTACCACTCAAGACAGATGCCATCTGCACATCTGAGATCTGCTCTGCTACACACTGATGTCACGTTCCAGTCGGACACCTTGCCACCAGGCTTGGTGTCAATTATTGAATTATACATTGTTTCAAGTTCTGTTCTCTACAACTGGACTCTTGTTAATGAAGCCACAGCACGCTGCACCTCCCCACATCCCACATGCTGATCAGCAATAACATTAAATTTAATGTTATTGATGTTGTATCAAGTTTCTGCTTCTAATTCCCACTCAATCTCCACCTACACCCCCCCCCCCCCCAGATTGCTTTCGAAGATGAACAGAACTAGGCACCTTTAAACATGTCTGGTGGGATTATCCTAAAAGAACATACAAATCAATATATACTGCTCAAAAAAAAAAATAAAGAAACACTTGTAGGCAGGTGCCCTTCAAGGCATCAGGTCAATTAAGCTCCTTGGATATTGATCTGATCAGTTAAGTAGCAGATGTGGTTGTTAATCAGTTTCAGCTGCTTTGGTGTTAATGAAATTAACAAGAGGCGCACTAAATGGGAAACAATGAGACGACCTTCAAAACAGGAATGGTTTTACAGGTGGAGGCCACTGACATTTTTTTTTCTACTCTTCTTTTCTGATTGTTTTCCACTAGTTTGCATTGGGCTAGGGTCAGTGTCCCTACTGGTAGCATGGGGCGATACCTGGACCCTATAGAGGCTGTACAGGCAGTCCAACTCCTCCAGGATGGCACATGAATGCGTGCCATTGCCAGGCGGTTTGCTGTGTCTCCCAGCACAGTCTCAAGAGCATGGAGGAGTTTCCAGAAGACAGGCAGTTACTCTAGGAGAGCTGGGCAGGGCTGTAGAAGGTCCTTAACCCATCAGCAAGACCGGTACCTGCTCCTTTGTGCAAGGAGGAACAGGATGAGCACTGCCAGAGCCCTAGAAGATGACCTCCAGCAGGCCACTGAGGTGAATGTCTCTTACCAAACAATTAAACACAGACTTCATGAGGGTGGCCTGAGGGCCGAACGCTCTCTAGTGGGCCCTGTGCTCACTGCCTGGCACCGTGGAGCTCAGTTGGCATTTGCCATTGAACACCAGAATTGGCAGGTCCGCCACTGGCTTTTCACAGATGAGAGCAGGTTCACCCTCAGCACATGTGACAGACATGAAAGGGTCTGGAGAAGCCGTGGAGAATGTTATGCTCTCTGTAACATCATTCAGCATGACTGGTTTGGTGGTGGGCCAGTGATGGTCTGGGGAGACATATTCATGGAGGAATGCACAGACCTCTACAGGCTAGACAATGGCACCCTGACTGCCATTGGGTATCGGGATGAAATCCTTGGACCCATTGTCAGATCCTACGCTGGTGCAGTGGGTCCTGTGTTCCTCCTGGTGCACGACAATACACGGTCTCATGTGGCGAGAGTATGCAGCCAATTCCATGAAGGAATTGATATCATTGAATGACCCCCACGCTCGCCTGAACTAAATCCAGTAGAACACCTCTGGGACATTATGTTTCAGTCCATCCGACACCACCTCAGTCTGTTCAGGAGCTCAGGGATTCTGGTCTAGATCTGGGAGGAAATACCCCAGGACACCATCCGTTGTCTCATTAGGAGCCCCGACATTGTCAGGCATGCATACAAGCACGTAGGGGTCATACAAATTACTAAGTATCATTTTGAGTTGCTGCAATAAAATTTCAGCAAAATGGACTTGCCTGCTGCATCATTTTTTCACTTTGATTTTCGGGGGGGCCTGTGAACTCAACCCTCTGTAGGTTGATAACCCTCTGTAGGTTGATAATTTTCATTTCCATCAAACAATGTGGCATCCTTTCATTCCTAACACAATGCCCAGTCCATATCAATGTAGATATCCAGCATGATATTTTTCCACATTGAGATCTGATGTGTTTTCAAAGTGCTCTTTAATTTTTTTGAGCAGTGTATATTCCTAGATTGTCCCAGGAAAAAAACCCGCTAGAAGCCCTACTCAACAAAAAGCTTGATAACTGCTTTTTTGAGTTTTGCCTACTTGCTCAGATCTCTACTGCCGTTAGGAAAATAGCTAGGGCCTGTAAATGCCCTAAACTTCAATTTTAAGAACTTGATCCCAGTGCCTGATCTATGAAAAGATGTCTGCAATTCTGAGAGATCACATCCCAACCTCTGAATGGGTCTGGCTACCCTTAATTACACGTTCCGCTCAACTTTGACTTTGACTTATAATTGTTTAATTGGACTGCGAAAACTCTAACTCTAACCTTGATCGCACATTCCCCATTACCCTGCCGCTCCCTTTCCCCTCCCCTTCCTTTCTCCTCCTTTTGCCTGTTCCTGCCCATCACCCCCCCCCCCCCCGCTCTCTCTGCACCCTCACAACCTTCTCTTTGCCCCCCTCATTCCTGTACATTATGTGAAATATATTTTTTCTTCTATTGAAGAGCACTGTTTGACTTCACTCCATAAGATGTACATCATTCTAGGATTTTCATAATATCCCTAATCTATTATGTCACCTCGAAAATGTGCCTACCAATAGTTAAAGCGGAGTTCCACCCAAAAGTGGAACTTCCGCTTTAAGACCTCCTCCCCAGTTCCTGATACTGAAACTGAGCTTTTTGGGAGAAGGGAGGGTGCGGATACCCGATTTTGATGGGTACTTCTGTTCTGGTCGCCTTAGGCAATTGGAAGTTAAAGGTCGCCTTCCCCCTCCCTCCCAAAGTCTTCTGGGACACAGGACAGGTCCTAGAAGACTTCGGGACCAATCACACGGCGCCGCTCTGCTTGCGCATGCGCAGTGCGTGCCCGGCCGTCAAGCCACTAGATGTTACGGCCCGGTGCCCACACTAGGAGTGATGGTGCCGTGGAGGGGAGGGGGAGAGAACCGAAGCTCCGGGCGGCCCCATCGCTGGACTGGGAGACAAGTGAGTGTCTGTTTATTAAAAGTTAGCAGCTACACTTTTTGTAGCTGCTGACTTTTAATAAGCAAAGAAAACGGTGGAACTCCACTTTAACTTTGTTAAAGTGGTTGTCAACCCGTGACAACCAATTTAACCTACAGGTAAACCTATAATAAGGCTTACCTGTAGGTGCCCTGCATATCTCTCAAACCTGCACGGTTTAGGAGATATACAGTGTACTGCGATGTGCCTACATCACCGGGCACATGTGCAGCGAAGAAAAGGCCTCCGTGCCATTCCTTCACTGAGATCATGCCGTGACTGGCAGCACCCGCGCGCATGCGTGGGAGTGACGTCATGCGACTCCGGCCAGTCACAGACCCGGAGATCGCAGCCTGAAGGAAGAGGGGCAGGAGATGGATCCGGCCTGGAGTGGGGACATCGCTAACTTCCAATGCAGGTAAGTGGCACATAATGGGCTATTATGCGATGCATAGCAGCCCATTATGCTTTTACATTCCAGGGTAACATAGAGGAAGTAAAACCAATCAGGATTTACTTCCTCTTTAACTTTTCGTAGTAATTAAATGTAAATACCTTTAATAAAAATTCTGTTGGAATGAAATAGAAAGAAAAATGAATACAATTTAGCCCCAACAAGTAAAAGTGCTATTACCTTAGGCTAAATAAAGTTAAAAATACTGTAATGGAAAAGGGCCAAATACCTGCTACTTGTAATACAACTACTGAGCCTTCTTAAAGTGGAAGTGCTGATTGACTCTTTACCTCTATCTGTGATCAGTTTTCAGTGCTCTGACACAGTTACATTCTGCTTTAATAAACTCTAACCAATGCCTAAACATAGTATGACGCACACTTTATGTTAGCAAAATATTAAGTGAAAGAGATGGCATCAGCACTATACAGGTAAAAGGAGTCGTGTAAAGTCAAATCTTTCATCAGCAAATCTTTATGGAGGTTCTAGAAGCCTGACCTCAGAAATACACTAAAGACAGAATAGGATGGCTTCCTTCTTAGTCACATAAATCTGAGACACTTAGGTAGCGGGCAATACTAAAATTTTCAACAAAAGAAGCATTTCTGGTGCTCCATAAAACGGCGAGATCTGCCTTAAAGCGATATTAAAACCAAACACAGAGATGTTTTATAATGCAACTTACCAATCCATAATTGTAGTGGCTGCATTTGTTTTCTGTTTTTTTTATGAGTTTTTTTCCCTTTTCACCTGGTTATTTAGCAAGTAACACACTTCATATCTTAGGTTAGATTCACACTATACCGGTTTTCTGGCGGCCGCATTTTGCCATTCATTTTCCTTACTGGCTGTGATTGAGAGCAGCAGTAGCCAATGGCTCCTGCTGCTGTTTCTCTGTCCAACGAGGCGAGAGAGAGCTGCAGCTCCCCTGAACATCTCTGGATCAAGATTGGACACAGGTAAGAATAAGGGGGGGCTGCGTGCAAAGGGTTTTCTTACCTTAATGCATCAAATGCATTAAGGTAAAACCTTCTGTGTTTAGAACAACGTTAAGAAATAATGACACCCCCGCACCTCTGCTAACAGCAGCACAGTTTTGATGCGAGTGGGGGAAGTGTGCGATTACGTGCAGCCCCCTACCTAAATACAGTGTGAACCTAGGTTTAGAGTATCTGTACTCTGGATAGAGGAGCAACGTAGAAACCTTTGGACAACAGCATTGTCAATCGGGGAGGGGTTGGAGGGGGTATTGGGTAGTGCTAGATGCACTAGCAGATTTATATGGGCTTGACTAATAAATTAAAACTGAACTCCAGCTAACACTTTTTTTTTCATCATTGTGGGATAAAGGTTTTACATTAATTAATTAACCACTTGCCGACAGTGTGACGCCTTTTTACTGCGGCAGCGTGGCTCTATTCCGCGAATCGCCGTACATTCGGCGGCGATTCGCGGAAGCGCAGCTAGGGGGCAAGAGCACGCTGCCGCCGGTGTGCTCTCATGCCCATCACACTCTGCAGGAATGTGCCCGCGGCTCGGGGGGACCCAATGTCTGCCGGCGAGCCACGATGAGCTGTCAGAGTGAAAGAACGGGGAACCGCCAATATAAACACGGCGGTTCCCCGCTCTGTCAGTGGGGACATAAGAGATCTACTGATCCTTGTCACTGGGATCAGTTAGATCTCTTATGCCCCTGGTAGCCCAGCCCCCTCACAGTTAGAACATGCCCAGGGAACACAGTTAACCCCTTTCCTGCCCCCTGCAGGTTAACCCCTTCACTGTCAATGGCATTTACACAGTAATCAGTGCATTTTTATAGTACTGATCGCTGTATAAATGCCAATGGTCCCAAAAAAGGGTCAAAATGGTCCGACATGTCCGCTGCAATATCGCAGTACCACTAAAAATTGCAGATCGCCGCCATTACTAGTAAGAAATAAAAAATAAATAAAAACCCCAGAAATTAATTCTCACCATCCGTAAACGCGGCAACTTTTGCACAAACCAATCAATAAACGCTGATTGCTATTTTTTTTTTTACCAAAAATATGAGGAAGAATATAAATCGGGCAAAACCGATGAAAAAATGTTTTTTTATTTTTTTTTTTTTGGATTTGTATTTTGGCAAAAAGTAAGAAAAATAGTTTTTATTTTGCTAAATTGTCGCTCTTTTTTTGTTTATAGCGGCGATCAGAAATGACATGGAGGTGATCAAATACCACCAAAAGAAAGCTCTATTTGTGGGAAAAAAAGAACGCAAATTTCGTTTGGGTACCATGTTGCATGACCGCGCAATTGTCAGTTAAAACGACGCAGTGCCGAATCGCAAAAAGTGTTCTGGTCCTAAAGGGAGAAATCCTTCCGGGGCTGAAGTGGTTAATGCCTGTCTCGAGACAGGCCTCTAGACTACCTGGGTTTGTTATGGATGCTCACGGTATAACCTTGGCTGGCATTGTTATGTGGTATGTTGAACACTGTCACAAGTTCATTAAAGCTGTGGCCTTGCCCTAATTTAAATAAGTCTGTGTGTCTTTAGTGGGGGGGGAAAGGTTTTTTGGTTGGTAATATCTGGTTAAAACATGCCTACGCGTCACAGCAGTCATGCAATAATATGTACAAAGATGAAAAACAGTAAGATAAATGGAGCAGTCAATAAAAAAATATATTAGAAACAAGGTGTTTACTAGATAGCTTTCTTATATGAAGCAGATTGGTATGAGCCTTGACTTCAGATCGAACCCAAACTAATTTCTATTCAGGACCATTTATGGACAGAACCTCCCACAGGATATGAAGGGTGGTTCCAATACTCCAAATGAGTACTCATACTCAAGTGAGTCTGTAGGCACGGGCCATCTACTTTCTTCACTGCAGGTGGGCTATTCCGCAGCAGCACTGCAGTTGGAGAGGAAGTCAGGAGGAACATGGTTCCTCTATGATTTCCTGGGTCACTGGGGAAGCAATCTGATTGAATTCCACCAGCCCATGTGACTTCAGCAGCCATTTTGGGTCAGACAGAGCCTTTTTAAGGCTCTGGCACACAGGTTCGGTGTGCATTTTGTGAGTTGGTAGAGTAAGAACAGGTACCCCGTCTGGTAGGGACAGAGCTACCAATAGGTTCCTGATGAGGAGGGAAATTGTAGGGTTCACAACCTCCCTGGACATCTGGTTGCTTGGGTTCAAGATGGCTAGGCCGCATTTTGCCCCACTCTACAGACGCTGTCAGTTCAGCTGAAACCTGCTTCTACACGCTATAGGAACTGTGAGTGTTCCCGGCTGGGCTGCCTTCCCACCGGTTGTTTGCACACTGGCTTTGCATTATTTCAATACAAGTCATTTCATCGCACTATAACTGTGTGCGTTATTGCCACCGCGCCACGCTGCACCCCACTTACAAGTCTACTAAAGTAAGTACTCACACTCAAATGAGTCTAAGAAAATATTTCTTGAAAACATTTTGACTACTCAGTTGGCCAACAAGAAAATTGATTTTGTAGCTTGCAATAGAGATGAAGAGTTATAGTAAAATAACAAAGCATAATAAAAAGCCAACAGTAGAGAGTTACAATAACTAAGAATGGGATTTAGTGATTGCACAGCTCAATGTTCAGTAAAAAGATTGTATCTATGGAGGAACAATTTAGCCAACCTCCTTTAAAAGAAAAAAAAAGAGCCAATTCCCCCCAGCCACAGATTCAAGGTGAAAGGGGGAATCTCTCTCAGTGCTCAGCAGAGCACCCAGTTGTGTGACACTAGCGAATGAATATTTGCTATTCTGCCTCATTCTCCTCCCGGCCAATCAGATAGCCCCTATTGGCCAGGGAGTCTTAGGACTCCCTGGCCAATTGTGTCTCAGGACACACTTCTGGTATCTATTTGGGCGAAAGGAGAATGTGTGCTCGCCAGAGCACAATACCATTGTATTATTTTGCTCAAAGGGGAGGGGAGCCAGGTCAGACCGCTGGTGCCAATGAACGTGATTCTGAACAAATTCCCCATCAGGTCCACCTGGCTATTGATTGACAATGCACGGTAGTGCGTGCACGGTAGTGGGCAGATCCATAGCTGCTATTTTGTTCAATATCAATCAACAGCCAGGCGGATCTGATGGGGAACTAGTAGAGTAATGACATCACCACTATCCCCAACCCCTTTTTTTGCATTTAGAATCTTTAGAAGGTCTGGGAATCTTTTGGCTAAAAGAGTAATGGGTTCAGGGATACAGTATTGTTCGGGGGTATCTCCATACACCAGCTTAGAGCTGGTCTTCATTGTCACCAGTTTCCAAATCATAGAACTGGAGGTAAGAACCTGTTGCTGCCACAGTGGCGATATTAAGAACTATTCAAATTTGTTGCCCCCTTTTGGACAGCAGCATTGTCAATCTGGGGAGAGGGTTGTGTTAGATGGCCTAGCAAATTTAGATGAACCTGACCAACCAATTAAAGTCAAACTCCGGCTAACACATCTTTAAGCAGTTACAGCAACAGTTCTTTTTATCCTTTGGGATAAAGATTTTACATAAATGAAAATAAAGGTCCATCATTGTAAGCACCCCTATCAGTGTTACAGTTGTATGCAAAAGTTTAGGAACCCCTGACAATTTCCATGATTGTCATTTATAAATATTTGGGTGTTTGGATCAGCAATTTCATTTTGATCTATCAAATAACTGAAGGACACAGTAATATTTCAGTAGTGAAATGAGGTTTATTGGATTAACAGAAAATGCGCAATATGCATCAAAATGAAATTAGACAGGTGCAAAAATGTGGGCACCCCAACAGAAAAATCACATCAATATTTAGTAGAGACTCCTTTAGCAGAAATAACAGCATCTAGACACTTCCTATAGCCTGTAATGAGTGTCTGGATTCTGGATGAATGTATTTTGGACCATTCATCCTTACAAAACATCTCCAGTTCAGTTAGGTTTGATGGTTGCCAAACATGGACAGCCCGCTTCAAATCACCCCACAGATGTTCAATAATATTCAGGTCTGGGAACTGGGATGGCCATTCCAGAATATTGTATTGTTCCTCTGCATAAATGCCCAAGAAGATGTTGAGCAGTGTTTTGGGTCGTTGTCTTGTTGAAATATCCAGCCCCGGCGTAACTTCAACTTTGTGACTGATTCCTCAACATTATTCTCAAGAATCTGCTGATATTGAGTGGAATCCATGTGACCCTCAACTTTAACCAGATTCCCAGTACCGCCACTGGCCACACAGCCCCACAGCATGATGGAACCTACACCAAATTTTACTGTGGGTAGCAAGTGTTTTTCTTGGAACGCTGTGTTCTTTTGCCGCCATGCATAACACCCCTTGTTATGACCAAATAGCTCAATCTTTGTTTCATCAGTCCACAGCACCTTATTCCAAAATGAAGCTGTCTTGTCCAAATGTGCGTTTGCATACCTCAAGCTACTCTGTTTGTGACGTGTGTGCAGAAAAGGCTTCTTTCACATTACTCTCCCATACAGCTTCTCCCTGTGCAAAGTGCGCTGAATTGTTGAACGATGCACAGTGCCACCATCTGCAGCAAGTTGATGTTGGAGGTCTTTGGAGGTGGTCTGTGGGCTGTTTTTGACCGCTCTCACCATCCTTCGCCTTTGCCTCTCCAATATTTTATGTGGCTGCCACTTCTGGCCTTAACAAGAACTGTGCCTGTGGTCTTCCATTTCCTCACTATGTTCCTCACAGTGGACACTGACAGCTTATATCTCTGCAATAACTTTTCTAGCCTTCCCCTAAACCATAATGTAGAACAATCTTGGTTTTCAGGTCATTTGAGAGTTGTTTTGAGGCCCCCATGTTGCCACTCTTCAGAGGAGAGTCAAAGAGAACAACAACTTGCAATTGGCCACCTTAAATACCTTTTCTCAAGATTGGATGCACCTGTCTATGAAGTTCAAGGCTTAATAAGCTCACCAAACCAATTGTGTGTTCCAATTAATCAGTGCTAAGTAGTTACAGGTATTTAAATCAACAAAATGACAAGGGTGCCCCAATTTATGCACCTGTCTAATTTCATTTTGATGCATATTGCACATTTTCTGTTACTCCAATAAACCTCATTTCACTGCTGAAATATTACTGTGTCCTTCAGTTATTTGATAGATCAAAATGAAATTGCTGATCCAAACACCCAAATATTTGTAAATGACAATCACAGAAATTGTCAGGGGTTCCTAAACATTTGCATACAACTGTAAATGGTTTGTCTACACTAATTGCCACTTTTGCTAGACAGCTTTGTCTGTTAAAGGAAGTTGAAAAATAACAGACGCAAACTGGCCTTACACCTGAAGAATTTTGTTAAAAAACTGTCATTTTCAGAACATTTTGACCAGAGAGAGAAGAAAACAAAAAACGAAGGACAAGGTGGTAAATAGTTTGTCTCAACTCACTAACTGCCACTTTATCTGGACAGCTTGATCTGTTAAATGAAAATGAAAAGTAACAGACTTACTGGCAGGATCACCAGGTAATAAAACTATGTCACAGGGCTATTCAGAAAAACAAAGACTGCTGTTTTAATGGTAGTAACAGACTGCATCACATGTCATTTTTGATTTTGTCCATAGTTCCACTTTGAGGAAATCATAGACATCACATTATCTAGCCTATATCTGGCCTGTATTGACATGTACACTAAGATAACCCAGGTATGCATGCTTATTATTAACCACTTCAGATCCGCGCTATTGCCAAAGTACGGCTCCAGCGCGGATCTGAAATGCCCGGAGGACGTCCATGGACGTCCTCCACTGCGCACGCTCCTGCGCGCCCCCTGCGCGAGCGTGCCCGTGGGTCGGGCGGACATCGACCCGCCGATCACTTTTAGGAGCCTCAAAACGGGGAACCGCCGTTGTAAACACGCCGGTTCCCCGTTCTGTGACAGGGGACATGACAGATCTACTGATCCCTGTCACTGGGATCAGTGAGATCTGTTATGTCCCGGCCAACCCATCCCCCCACAGTTAGAACACACCCAGGGAACATTTGTTAACCCCTTCACTGCCCCCTGCAGGTTAACCCCTTCACTGCCAATGACATTTATACAGTAATCAGTGGACATTTAAATTTCTGATCGCTGTATAAATGTCATTGGTCCTAAAAATGTGTAAAAAATGTCCGACATTTCCGCCCCAATATCGCAGTCCCGATAGAAATCGCAGATCGCCGCCATTACTAGTAAAAAAAAATAAAATAATAAAAACGCCATAAATCAATTCCCAGTTTGTAGACGCGATAACTTTTGCGCAAACCAATCAATATACGCCGATTGCGATTTTTTTTTTTATCAAAAATATGTAGAAGAATATATGTCGGCCAAAACTGATGAATAATTTTTTTAATGGATTTGTACTTTAGCAAAAAGTAAAAAATATTGTTCTTTTTTGCAAAATTGTCGCTCATTTTTTGTTTATAGCGGCGATCAGAAATGATGCAGAGGGGATCAAATACCACCAAAAGAAAGCTCTATTTGAGGGAAAAAAAGGACGCAAATTTTATTTGGGTACAACGTCGCACGACCACGCAATTGTCATTCAAAATGCGACAGCGCTGAAAGCCAAAAATTGGTCTGGGCAGGAGGGGGGTTTAAGTGCCCGGTAAGGAAGGGGTTAAAATAAATAGCATTCAATCAGCATTATATAATTATAAATGGTAAATTATATTAACTTGCATTATTAAACATGAATACATAATTATTTGCATTGCCATTGTTGGCTTTATTGCCAATGTAATGTTGCCTGTCCAAAACACTATTTTTTACAAATTTGCCATTAGTATGGTTTTAGGCAAACCCTTTATATCACAGTAAACTCGCCTTTTTCTAAGCTTTTATGTCTTTTACATCTTTCCCAGTCTATAGCTTTCATTAGTTTCAGGTATTATATATTTTGCAGTATATTTAGCTGAAGGCAATACATAATATACAAAATATGTGTTTCTTCCTGGAAACAGGCTCCCGCAAGTATGTGTAGTTACTACAGGTGCAAAAGAGCAGCGCATCATTGATGAGCTATGACAGCAAGAAAAGAACAATGACTGATTTATAGTCCTTAGAGGTTATAACCTCAAAAATACAAAATTATTATTATTATTATTACATGATTTATATAGCACCAACAGTTTATGCAGCACTTTACAATATAAAAGGGGAAAGAAAAAGGGACCAACAATGAGCTACAAAGCCATCCATAACTCTGCTCCCAGCTACATCACCAGCCTAGTTTGAAAATACCAACCTAATCGTCCTCTTCGCTCCTCCCCAGACCTCCTGCTCTCCAGCTCCCTCATCGCCACCTCTCATACTCGCCTCCAAGACTTCTCCCGAGCCTCTCCCACCCTCTGGAACTCCCTACCCCATTCTGTCAGACTGTCCCCAAATCCATCCACCTTCAGACGATCCCTGAAAACTTTTCTCTTCAGGGAAGCCTATCCTGCCACCACCTAACAAACACACTTCTTATCTTCTCAATCAGCTCATCCCCCACAGTTATTGCCCTTTTTGTATCATTTAACCCTCCCTCCTAGATTGTAAGCTCTAACGAGCAGGGCCCTCTGATTCCTCCTGTATTGAATTGTATTGTAATTGTACTGTCTGCCCTAATATTGTAAAGCGCTGCGCAAACTGTTGGCGCTATATAAATCCTGTATAATAATAATAATACAGTTACAATACAATAAGAAGAGCTTACAATCTAATAAACTGTAATATATTGCAGCTTACTGATCCTTAAATGTGGTAATAATATTATTATTTTTTTAAAGACCTTTTCCCTTAATTTTCACCTTGTGATCTGACCACTTATACTTACAGAAGAACTCATAAAGGGTGTTATAGACATTCTTTAGAATTCTGTCTGGGTTCATGTACCTGTCACAAAGTCTGGCGCTGGTGCTGGGCACTGAGGCCATTGCATTGATCACACTGACTGGTGCATGGCCAAGGAGTTTTTTTAGTAGGGTTGGGTGGAGCAAGATGGAGAACTGAGAGACTAATTCCCCATCAGTCTTGTCTATATCAGTGGCGGCCGGTCGGGTCACCCGCACCCCCTGCCTCCCCACCTCTCCCCCTCTGGCTGGTCGGTTGGTCAGTGTCACCCGGCGGTTGCAACATTTACCAAGGGCTTCCCTCCAGGCGACCGTTGTGTCTACTCCAGTGGCGGATCTCCTCCCTACGGCCAGCCTAGCTTCTCTCCGGGCGACAGACGGGCGGCCCGCTAGCTTCCCATGCATCCCCTCTCCTCCCCTCCTCTTAGGCATTCAATAGGATCGCCTGTACCTTCAGCCAATCGGGTGACGGGTTTCAGACTCGCTTCCTGATTGGCCAGGAGGAGGGTCAGTGTTACAATAGCGAATATTCATTCGCTATGTAACACACCTGGATGGGTTCCGGACGCAAAGCTCTGCACCCCAAGCCCACCCTATTTTGAAGCCGATTAAAGCCTCCGGTTCTAATCACATGCTTCAAAAAAAACCACCCCCGCCTACCCCCTTCATTGGAATTCATTTGCCCAGCGTCCTGCAAGGGGCCGGACGCATGGAAAGGAGGGGGTGGTGCTGGGCAGCACTCAATAGGGGGGGTGGCACCCATGCGCCCTTAATAGACGGGCCGCCCCTGGTCTATATGCTTTACATTCACAAACATTCTTGGAAACAAGGCCCATCAATAGTGGGTGCTGCAACGACTACCAGCTGGTTACTGAAAACATCACAGATAAATGCACGTTTGCCAGCACATCAGGATCTTGAAATGTCGTCCAAAGGTTTTTATTGCAGAAAGATCGCATCACAAGAGAAAGTGCAACATTTCGAAGCCTCGTAGGACCCCTTCGTTAGGCGTGTGACAAAGTGTACCAGTGTCAAGACAGAATATATGAATAACAATGACCACAGTACAAGAAAAACTAGTGCCACCGCCTCCCTCTGACGTCAAATGGCGTCATACTCCTGCAAAAATAAACTAAAATACTGCTAGCATTCAGAAAATACAAAACTACCATTGTATTATTTTGCTCAAAGGGGAGGGGAGCTGGTGCCAATGAACGTGATTCTGAATGAATTCCCCATCAGATCCACCTGGTTATTGATTGACAATGCATGGAAGTGGGCAGATCCATAGCTGCCATTTCATTCAATATCAATTAACAGCTTGGTGGATCTGATAGGGAACTAGTCTCTCAGTTCCCCATCAGGCTCCACCAACCCAGCAATAATTTCCCAATCGAGGGCATTGCCATATTTTGGTAATGACAGCACCACTATCCCCGACCCCTTTTTTTGCATTTAGCTTTTGGTCTGGGAATCTTCTGGCTGAAAGATGAATGGGTCCAGGGATACAATACTGTTTGGGGGTATCTCCATACGCCAGCTCAGAGCTGCTCTTCATTGCCACTTGTTTCCAAATCGTAGAACTGGAGGTGAGAAACTGTCACTGCCATAGTGTCAGTATTAAGAAGTATTCAAGCTTGTTTCCCCCTTTTAGACAGCAGCATTGTCATTATGGTGAGGGGGTTGTGTTAGATGGCCTAGCAGATTTAGATGGACCTGACCAACCAATTAAAGTCAAACTCCGGCTAACACCACTTTAACCACTTCCCGACCAGCTCCTGTACATATACGGCGGCAGGATGGCAGCCATGCGATAATTGCCGTATTTTTATGGCAACTCACGTAGTTGCGGGTGGGCGCTACGCTGCATGAGTGTGTCCACGAGTCGGGCGGACTCGATGTTCGCCGGCGACCCGCGATCGCCGACTACAGAGGCAGAACGGGGAACCACCAATGTAAACACGGCGGATTCCTGTTCTGTCAGGGGACATAACGCAGATCTACTGTTCCCTGTAATCAGGATCAGTTACATCTGTTATGTCCCTGCCAGCCCAGCCCCCACACAGTTAGGACACGCTGAGGGAACACATTTAACACCTTGATTGCCCCCTAGTGTTTACCCCTTCCCTGCCAGTGACATTTATATAGTAATCAGTGGCTATTTATAGCTCCAATCGCTGTATAAATGTCAATGGTCCCAAAAAAGGGTCAAAAGTGTCTCATCTGTTCGACGCAATATCGCAGTCCTGATAAAAATCGCAGATCGCCGCCATTGCTAGTAAAAAAAAAAAAGATAATAAAAATGCCATAAATCAATTCTCATAATTTGTAGACTATAATAACTTTTGGGCAAACCAATCAATAAACGCGTATTGCGATTTTATTTACCAAAAATATATAGAAGAATAAATATCGGCCTAAACTGATGAATACATTTGTTTTTTTATATTTTTTGGATATGTATTATAGCAAAACGTAAAAAAAATTGTTTATTTTTCAAAATTGTTGCTCTTTGTTTATAGCACAAAAAATAAAAACAGCAGAGGTGATCAAATACCACCAAAAGAAAGCTCTATTTGTGGGAAAAAAAGGACTTCAATCTCCTTTGGGTACAACGTCGCACGACCGCGCAGTTGTCAGTTAATGCCGTATCACAAAAAGTGCTCTGGTCAGGAAGGGGGTAAATCCTTCCGGGGCTGAATGGTTAAGCAGTTACAGCAACAGTTCTTTTTATCCTTTGGGATAAAGTTTTTTCATAAATGAATACAAGTTGATCATTGTAAACACTCCTATCAGTGTTAAATGGTTTGTCTACACCATTTAATTGCCACTTTTGCTGGACAGCTTGGTCTGTTAAAGGAATTTGAAAAATAAAAGACGCAAGCTGGCCTTACACCTGAAGAATTTTGTTAGAAAACTGTAATTTTCAGAACATTTCTTTGATTATTAAAGAGTTAAAGGGGACGATTCAACAATCGGTATTGACCAGAGAGTGAAAAAAAAAAACTAAGGACAAAGATGGAAAATGTTTGTTGAATCTAATGGGGACAAACTAACTTTTAATTGTTGAATTTTTCCCTGTCCAGGAAAATGGTAACTAGTCTTATGTGTGCGAACTTGTCAACATTTCTTCTATGAAAATCAATACTTTGACATGGTGTTCTTCAAAATTAGTCGAGTCCAAGTGGAACTAAACCCTCCTATCCTTTACAAAGAAGCTGCCTTCTTCTGTTTGATTGGCAGTTGCCATGGTGCTGCACATGTGATCAACAAATACATAAGGGGTCCATATAGTAAACTTGGTGTTGAGTTATTCACTTTAAGGTCAAAACAGAGGACAAGGGTGCACTCTTTATGCCTAGAGGAAAAGAGACTTCATCTACAAATACGGAAAGGTTTCTTCACAGTTAGAGCTGTGAAAATGTGGAATAGACTCCCTCCAGAGGTGGTTCTGGCCAGCACAGTAAAAATTTGTGGATTATTTCCTAAATCTACATAATATAACTGGGTACTAACATTAATAAGTAAAGCTGATCCAGGGAAAATCCGATTGCCTCTTTGGGGATCAGGAAGGATTTGTTTGTTTCCCCTGCTGTAGCAAATTGGATCATGCTTTGCTGGGGTTTTTCGCCTTCCTCTGGATCAACTGTGGGTATAGGATTGTGTATATGAGATTGTAATATATATATATATATATTTTTTTTTTTGTTTGAACTAGATGGACTTGTGTTTTTTTTCAACCTGACTAACTATGTAACTATGTAACATCAAATAGTCGGAGGAGTGCTTTCTCTTCTTTCCCATCCAAATATTTGAATGAAATTCTATAGGTGTTAAGCCTCGTACACACGGGACGACAATCGTATACAACCGGTCGTACTAACGACCGTTGTATGCGAGATCGAACGATGCGCAATTAGAACAGCCGAACATACGACGGTCGTACAAGGGAGTTGTATGAGCAAACTAGAAAACTTGGTCGTACCAACAAGCGCTCATACGACCGTTGTATCGTGTGTACAGAGAAGTTGGTACAACAAGTTGTATTTTGCAAAACACGCATGCTCCGAAGTCAGGAACGGCCGGATGCTAATTACATGCACCTGAACGTTCTTCTGTGCTCATACAATCGTGTAGTGCAGTCAGTATGCAAGTTACATTATCCAACATACGATTTGAGACGATCGTACGTACGATTGTCGTCCCGTGTGTACGAGGCTTAAGACTTAGTAGCCAGATCACCAGATGAAAATAAAGGGAAAAAAAGAAAACAAATGCAGCCACCGTGTATATAAAGATTTTTTGTCTTTGGGTTTAGTACCGTTTTAATAAAATCTGCAGCAATATGACTGGTAGCTGTGGGAACACAGATATTTCCTCCAGCTTGTATAAATCAGTCTAGTAGCAATGATATACTACTGACAGGACCACACCTGTATAATGCTTTACAAGGAAGACGCTTTCCTCATTGTAATCATTTTATTGGGAGCAGTCAAGTCTTTTATGGAAGACCTTTCCTCCTTGTTAACTTGCGGCAGTAAAAAGCTTGGCTATGGTACAATTACAATGTGGTTAGAAACACTGACGTTGGCATAGTCCTAGCATAGACCCATAAGTAGGAGTCTATAAGAGAACAAACCTCTAAAGGGCAGCTGCGGCGAGCCCCGTGTTTTCAGCTTCCAAGGTTGCTGGCTTAATTAAAGAAGATATTCTGCATGCCTGGAGAACCAACAATTCCCCAAGGACCCCCTCTGCTCTGCTCATGACCTTTCAGCATTTCCACCCAGAGCTCAGTTAAGTATGGTAAACCACGTTATTTATAACAGCTGCCAATGCCTTGTGGCCTTATCCAGATACCGTAAATATTTTCATGTTTTCGCCAATCATACATGCTGCCTCCCCTCAAATTCCTTGCCACATCCACAATGATGCATTAATCGAGTACAGGATAAGCCCAACTCATCTTGTTGCATACAAAACAAGTTGCACCTGTCCAATGGATAACATTCATAACATATCTGGAAACTCGGCACACAATTACCCATTCAGAGATTTGGTCATGTATGTTCTTTTTGACCACCTAATATATTACTATGTAGCGCCCCCATAGTGAATAGGTGCTTTTGAGATAGGTTTTTGCTAGGAAAGGCAAATTTAGTCAGGCCTGACTGTTGTGCAGGCCTGAATGTTTTGATCTGGGCAGGCAAGTGGCGAGTTGGAGACTGCCGTAAAGGAACACCCCTTGGTTACTCCTGCCCTTTGGGTCCAGAGGATTCTGGAAAAAGGGGATGGGGTAGGAGGTGTAACTTTCTGAAGTATGTTAAGGAGCCCTGACCAATCCCCAACCTGGATTGGCAGGGGGCAGGCCTCCTTAAATACTGTGGTCTGCCCAGCTGGGGGGAGGAGAGTGTCGGGTGGAAGAGTGGAGATGTAGCAGAGGTTGCTGAGGCCTGACCCGGGAGGGACCTTGAGGCCTGGTGACTCAGGTGCAGCCAGGAGTGGAGAGAGATACTGGAGCAGGAGAGCAACAGAGAGGCTACAGGAAAGGCTCTTTAACCACTTTAAGACCGAGCCTCTTTTTGGAGTTTGGAGGTTATCAGCTAAAAACAGGTTTTTTTGCTATAAAATTACTTAGAACCCCCAAACATTATATATTTTTTTTCTAAGACCCTAGAGAATAAAATGGCGGCCATTGCAAAACTTTATGTCACACCGTATTTGCGCAGCGGTCTTAAAAGCGCGATTTTTTTTGAAAAAATTCAGTTTTTTGAGTTAAAAAATAAGACAACAGTAAAGTTAGGTCAATTTTTTTTCATATTGTGAAAGATAATGTTACGCCGAGTAAAATGATACCCAACATGTCATGCTTCAAAATTGCGTCCACTCGCGGAATGGCGACAAACTTTGCAACATAAAAATCTCCATTGGCGACGTTTAAAAAATTCTACAGGTTAGCATTTTTGCGTTACAGAGGAGGTCTAGGGCTAGAATTATTGCTCTC
>BLSH010188218.1:644177-667712 GCA_018402905.1 Glandirana rugosa | reverse complement strand
GCCCCCCCCCCCCCCCCGGACATCACAAAGAGGCCGTCCAGGACCACCAGGGAAGGACCACAGAGGCCGCCCCAAGACCACCAGGGAGCCCCCACTAGACCACCAGGTAAGGGCAATATTGTGCACAGTAGGGATAACACTGTGCCTATGTATGGTGCCTGCCAGTGCCATCCAACAGTGCTTGTTGCACCAGAGCCCACCACTGCCATCTATAAGTGCCCACCTGTGCCACCTATCAGTGCCCACCTGTGCCACCTAAAAGTGCCCACCTGTGCCACCTAAAAGTGCCCATCAGTGCCCAGTGCCACTTATCAGTGCCGCCTATGAGTGTCCATCAGTGCCGCATATCAGTGCCACATATCAGTGCCCGTCAGTGTTGCTTGTCAGTGCCGCCCATCAGTGCTGAATATGTGCCCCATCATCAGTGCAACCTTATCAATGCCACCTTATCAGTGCCAATCTGTACTGCCTCATCAGTGCCTGTGAGTGTAGCCTCATCAGTGCCCATCAGTGTAGCCACATCAGTGCCCGTCAGTGAAGGAGAAAATATACTTCATACAAAGTTTTGTGACAGAAACAAAGAAAAATGTTTTTTTTTTTCAAAATTTTCGGTCTTTTTTTTTTTCATAGCGTAAAAAATAAAAACCACAGGGGTGATCAAATACCACCAAAAGAAAGCTCTATTTGTGGGAACAAAATGATAAAAACGTTGTTTGGGTACAGCGTCGCACGAGCGCGCAATTCTCATTCAAATCACAACAGCACTGAAAGCTGAAAATTGGTGTGGGCGTGAAGTGTTATAAGTGCCCAGTATTGACAAAATGCCTATTGACGCCGACGCTCACTAACACGCATTAATGCCGATGCAAAGTGCCGCCGAAATCGCGTTTTTGATGCCGATTTTGTCCCGACGTTTTGCTATTACGCCCGTGTGTATGAGGTCTAAAGGTGGATAAAGCATCTGGACCATCTGGATCAGCACACTTTACACATTGTTAGGCACACATTTAACTCCCTGATCGCCCTAGACATAGGTGTGCGCAGCTTATTGTATTAGCTGTGCACCCCAAAGCTCAAACACACATCTATAGAGCATAGTAGGGCAATAGACAGTATCATTAGAGCAGAGATTGGTGTTAGTAGTTTTATTTTTTATTATTACTTCTTTACAATTTACTTTTTGTTTTATTTTTACAAAAAATATTTTACAATATTTTTTTTTTCTTTACAATTTTTTTTAGGAGCCCCATTGGGGGGCTTTGGTGAAATATCAGGGATCTAAACAGACCCCTGATGTCTCAATTTTGGGACAGAGATTCCCCAGTCCCGTTCTCTGCAGCCAAACAGCAGGTAAATCTGTGCAGCACAGGGTGATTAGGGTGTGCCCAGGCACACCTGGCACACTCTGAGCGCACGCCTATGGCCCTAGATGTTAACCCCTCTTCGGCCAGTGTCATTAGTACAGTGTCAATGTATAGTATTAGCGCTGATCACTGTATTAGTGTCACTGGTGATGTCAGTGGCAGTTAGTCAGTTGCCACTGAGTGTCAGATTGCCTGCCACACTATCGCAGTCCCATTATAAGTCGCTGATTACTGCCATTAGTAGCATAAAATAAATAAATAAATAAAAATTCCAGTTTATATACCATAGTTTGTAGACGCTATAACTTTCACGCAAACCAATCAATATACACATACAGTACAGATTTTTTTTCTTACCAAAGATATGTAGCAGAATACATTTTGGCCATAATTTATGAAGAAATAGATTTTTTTTTTTTGGATATGTTTCAAAGTAGAAAGCAAAAAATATTGTTTTTTTTACATTTTTGGTCTTTTTTTGCTTATATAATAAAAAAACCCAGTAGTGATCAAATATCACCAAAAGAAAGCTCTATTTGTGTGAAAAAATGTAATACATTTTGTTTGGGTACAGTGTTGCATGACTGTGCAATTTCCAGTTAAAGTAGTGCAGTGCTAAATAGTAAAAATGGTCTGGTCATAAAGGGGGTAACACCTTCTGGAGCTGAAGCGGTTAAGTATCAAACAATGTTATGCTGGACTTTCTGGAAACCGGATGGCACAGATGCATGGCTATATTAAATATTTTTGAATGAAATGAAGAATTTATATACAGGGCCTTGAAAAAGTATTCATACCCCTTGAAATTGTCCACATTTTGTCATGTTACAACAAAAACATAAATGTATTTATATTGGGATTTTATGCGTTAAACCAAAACAAAGTTGTACATAATTGTAACGCGGAAGGAAAATGATAAATGGTTTACACCCCCATAGCAACGCCACTGCACCAGACAGGTCAGGGATCAAGTTGCGGAGAAGTTTACAGCAGGGTTAGGTTATAAAAAAAAATCCCAATCTTTGAACATTTCACGGAGCGCTGTTCAATCCATCATCCGAAAATGGAAAGAGTATGGCACAGCTGCAAACCTACCAAGACATGGCCCTCCACCTAAACTGACAGGCCGGGCAAAGAGAGCATTAATCAGAGAAGCAGCCAAGAGGCCCATGGTAACTCTGGAGGAGCTGCAGAGATCCACAGCTCAGGTGGGAGAATCTGTCCACAGGACAACTATTAGTCATGCACTCCACAAATCTGGCCTTTATGGAAGAGTGGCAAGCAAAATGCTGTTGTTGAAAGAAAGCCATAAGAAGTCCTGTTTGCAGTTTGCGAGAAGCCATCTGGGGGACACAGCAAACATGTGGAAGAAGGTGTTCTGGTCAGATGAGACCAAAATTGAACGTTTTGGCCTAAGAGCAAAACGCTATGTGTGGTGGAAAACTAACACTGTACATCACCCTGAACACACCATCCCCACTGTGAAACATGGTGGTGGCAGCATTATGTCGTGAGGATAATTTTCTTCAGCGGGGACAGGGAAGCTGGTCAGAGTTGATGTGAAGATGGATAGAGCCAAATATGGATAGGCAATCTTAGAAGAAACCTGTTAGAGTCTGCAAAAGACTTGAGAATCCAACTGAGAATCTGCTGTTCACAGACGTTCTTCATCCAATCTGACAGAGCTTGAGCTATTTTGCAAAGAAGAATGGGCAAAATTTTCACTCTCTAGATGTGCAAAGCTGGTAGACTTGCAGCTGTAATCAGGGCCATCTTTAATATTGATTAGACCGTGGGCAAACACTTTTTTGGGCCCTCTCCTTCCATGTAATTTCGCTCTCCATCTGCTCTGAGACATACAAAAAATAGCAGTTAACTGAATCAGATCAGGCAGTGATTGAAATTGGTTGCCAGAGGTTACAGTGTATCATTACGGCTCACTGGCTGCTAGAGGTTACAACACACATTATGGCTCACTGATTATTTGCTAGAGGTTACAGCACATGACTTCTGCTTGTTGGTTGCTAGAGATTACTGTACATCAATACTGCTCACTGTTTGGTTGATAGAGGTTGCTGGACATACTTACCACTCATTAATTGGTTGCTAGAGGTTACTGCACATTATTACTGCTCACTGATTGGTTGCTAGAGGTTGCTGCATATCCTTACCACTCAATGATTGGTTGCAAGAGGTTAGTACACGGGCTGATGGTAGGCTTAATGACCACAGTTGTAAACAGGACTTTCAAGCATGCCCCTCTACCTCCCAGTGGGCAGCATTCCGCAGATGTGATAGTGGATATGACCTCAGGGGGGCATGATATACATACGAATGCCACCTCTATTTACATATCAATGCAGCCGATCCACGTATATTTACATATTAATGCCGCAGCTATTTACATATCAACACAGGGTATTTACATGTAAACAGAGGGTCTGCAGGTGAGTTATCTGTACATGGCAATAAGGCAGAGCTGGGCAGCATTAGTAACAGGACTTCACACTGAGATATCGGGACACAGCACAGGACTAAAACTTCAAGGGAATTTAAACTGGGATCGTTGGCAAGTATGAGGCAGCTGCTTTGTGTCCTACAACAATGATGGGGCCCAGGGCAGCTGCCCCTTTTGCTCTGCCTTAAAGACGGCCCTGGCTCTAATTGCAGTGAAAGGTGGTTCTACAAAGTGTTGACTCGGGCTGAATACAAATACATGCCACACTTTTCACATATTTATTTGTAAAAAATGTTGAAAACCATTTATCATTTTCCTTCCACTTCACAATTATATGCCACTTTTTATTGGTCTATCACATAAAATCCCAATAATATACATTTATGTTTTTGGTTATAACATGTCAAAATGTGTAAATTTCAAGGGGTATGAATAATTTTTCAAGGTACTGTAATTTTACAATGATATAAAACAAATGTTTATAAGCTTATAAACATAATAATACTGACTACAAGCCCTTATATTTTCCGTAAAATCACTTGAAGGAGGGAAACAAATTATAAAGTGTCAACGCAAGCAGGAACCCATCCATAGTAAGTTTCAGAAGAACTGAGTAATGTATGGGAATACTTTATTTTCCTGCATAAATCTTCCATTGTATTTAAAGATGATTGCATTCTAGTGGAGCTGTTAATCCTCTGCAATGCCTTTAATGTATTGAAGCAGCACTGTAGTTCTCATAACTTATTCATGTCCTCAAGACTTAACTCCTAAATACTTTTCTAGAGATTAAGCATCGGGAGTCCAGTGCCCCCCAGTGACACAATTATGTAGCTGATTACAGTGCCTAGAAAGAGCTTAGCTCAGTCACCGCACCTGAAAATTAGAACATAATAGTAATTGAGCATAAACACATTAAACTGCTCTGAACTTTTTTTGTCTCCAGAAAGCTCTGAACCAAATTAAAATGCTGTTTATATTCCAATCACGGCTCACAATATAAAAATGTTATACATTAAACTGCAATTCAGAATTCATTTGATATCATTTATAACCAGTTGACAGCTTTAGAATAAAGTACAAGATCTAGTGTTTGGAATATATCATAGTCCCATTGCTAAAGCGCTAATTTTCTTTCCAGTTCATCAGTCCAAGTTCATTCTTGTCTCACCCACAACTTCTGGAGCTTGACAGCCAATTCCTTTAAACAGCCACTAATCTTAAAGTAAAGACCAATCGATGTGATGAAGCATCTTGAAGCATCCCAAAAATCAATATAAAAGTTCCAATACCATGGGAGATTTAAAGACGGATTTCATTGTATGGAGTACATTAGCTGGCAAATTACTGTTAACTGAACATTTATAATAGGGTTAGTCCGCTCAAAACTGATGAATGTTGGGGAGATAAATCACCCACTGGCATCCTATATCTCTTGGGGACTTAGTGAGAACTTTCCCTTATAGTTCAAGGCTCGTCAGCTCTCCTCCATGATGTTAAAACCAAAAAGTAAATTTGGTCAGTGACTCCATAGAACTAAAAATATGCAGAATGAAAACATCTTATTTTTTTACGTCTGGGTATATTTTAGCCCAAATGGATAACATATGTGTCCATTATATTCCTGGAAACATAAGTCCCCAGAAGAAGAGGTCCATGTTGCAATTTTAGCTGTGTTTTTGTTATAGCAAATTAGAAATTGGAGGGAAGATTTTTTTTTTTTGTTTTGCGGCCGTCGGTCCCCCTTTCCGCCCCTAAAAAGGGGGCAAAGGCAGGAACTCTCACTCACCACTCCGATGCCGCTGCGGGTAGCCACCCAGTCGCAGACCTTCCGCCCCCTCTTAGGCGGTATGCTGCGGGCCAGAACATCCCCCTTCCCGAATCGCATCCGGGAGTGGGCGCAAGGGGGGGTCACCCCCGGCCGCCCGCACGGAACGGGCACGATGTGTCGGGTCCCCATATGTCGGGACTGGCTCGCATCGGTTGGCCAGGTCGAGGTAAGTACAGAGCCCAAGGACTCTCTATGCCCCGACCGGCTTCTTGATAGCAGATCAATTGCTTGATAGAAGACAAAAAAGTAAAAGAATTTAAAATAAAAAATGGTCACAAACAGGACTCCTGAAGGGAAGCCAGGTCAACTCCTTGCAAACTAGGCATTGAAACTGAAGAGCTATGCTATGAGGGGGTTTATGTAGGAAGAGAGGACGGCCCCCATAGGAGGGGCCAGCTGTTTCTTTTCCCCGCCTAGTTAACTCCTAGTGGGAGGAGCATAAACCCCACACGTCATGATGAGCTGCGTCTGTCAGTGAACTCGGAGAAAAGGATTTTACGGTAAGTTTTAATAAAATCCCTTTTTTTTGATATATGTGACTATAGGAGTTCATGAGATATTTAAGAGCCTGGTGGGCAATTATATCCAGTGGCATCTCCAAAGGTGGGACGGGCTCCCTTAACATAATTGATCGATGGTTGGTGTGAGGGCTCCTGGGAGTGGAGCCTGGCTTGCGAGCTTTTCACAAGAGTGTTACAGCACCAAAAAAAATGTCTGGGAGGAACATGAAGTCATCTTATTCCAATTGAGGTTAATTTACTAAAGGCAAATAGGCTGTTAACTTTGTAAGAGAATTTTGACTTAGTTTAGTGAAGTTCTGCTGACTTCCACCATCATCTGATCGTGTGCGGGCAAATATACAGTTTTTTTGTTTTTTTTTCCTTGCTAATGATTGGGTATTTTTTGCAAAGTGAATTTTCACGACATTTACAAAGCTAAGGGAAAATATGGTATAGTATGGTATACTTTGGGCAAGGCACAGCCTTTGCAAGTTTATTCCTTATGTCTTGTAGATGACTGATGTCAAGTATGTAAACAGTTGCTGACTGTTAGAAGCTGTTCTAGTAGGACATTTGTGGAGTTACAGAACTTAGGTAAAGTAGCTGAGAGCATGTTCTCTGTCTAGTCTGTCCAGCACCAGCTGTTAAAAAGTGCAATCTCCTATGTATTACTTTTCCACCCAATACTGAAACATGGATTTGGACGAATTACTTCCTTGAAAGAACACATTAACCTGTTAGTTAGTCAAGTTGAAAACAAGACACAAGTCCATCTGGTTCAACCAATAAAAAAAGTAAATAAATATGTAGCCATGTCCCTCCTTAGGGGTGGCTGAGTGTTGTGGTTCACCTGCTCACACTGCCCTCAATCACATCCATACTGCACCCGTACTTTGTTTTGTTTTGTTTTCTTAGGGGATTGAACTTTGATGGGGGTTGGGGATGTTAGGGGATGCCTAAGGAATTGATGATCATTTACACAGGACCACTATATACACTTCTGTATATACACCACATCTTGGCCTCCAGCACTTCACTTGCTCCAGTTACACTTCTTCCTCCAACACATCACTTGCTTCTTTGACTTCTGGTTCCTCTCTCCTGCCCATTACTTCTTCCAGGCCCAGAAGGAAATTTACTAGGCATTCTCTGTTCCTCCAGCCTGACTAGCAGATGGTGAGGCCTGCCATGCTGTGCATAGGGCCTCAGAACCACCCATTACAGGTAGGGACAGTTAGTCTCCATGTATGCAGATACACTGCTGTGTTAGCAGGCCTGATGGATTACTACACCCAGCCCATCCTCTTACTCCAAGCCCTTTCAGCCACTCCAGCTGCATTGGCCTTCTTCACTGCCTCCATGACACCACAGTCCCTTACTGACTTCTGCATTCCTCCCAGATTGTCTCTCACCCCAATCTGCTCCAGCATGCCTCTACAGCTTCCCAGGGTGTGTGCCACTCACCGACCACCCGGTGGACTCCTTGCTGAGCTTCTCCAGTAGCACTGTCTGTTGCTCTCCTGCTCCCTTGTGCTGCTTCAGGATCTCCCTTTCCTCCCGGCTGCACCCGAGCCCAGGCCTCAAGGTCACCCCCCCCAGACTGGGGGCTCCCTCCCAATCATTGTTTTATGCTGTTGGTTATTTGAACAGCAGTAGAGATCTTTTAGCACAGATTCACAACAAGTGTTTTTGTCAGGACCCTGATCTGAACCTGCAACCTCTGCTGGGTCTGGCAGTAGCTGTGCTTGTTGAGCCACCTGAGATGATGGACAGTGCTTCAGACACTTCCTTGGACAATCTTGCCTTGAACCCTTTTTCTGGTGAACCTTGAACTCTGCTTCTCCCATGAACTTCCTATTAAGCTATGCCTGTGGACCTCCTGTTTGCCAGATTATCGTTGCTATCTTCAGCCAATGTCTCACTCTTGTCACTCCTACTGCCACCCATAGCTTCACTACCACTAGTTATTGATCTTTGGCTCATTCCTCTACTACACTTCCACTTGATCCCAACCTGCAACCACTTATTACACATCTTTGACTTGTTTACTGACTACACTTCTGCTTGATCTCTACCTGTTATATCTGCTACTGGACCCCGGCTTGCCCACCTCCTGGTGGGGCGATCCTGAGGACCACGATCTGGTCTATGATTAAACACCGCTGACTGGTGTGAAACATGTCAGCCTTGCTGGGACTTGTAGTCCATTGAAATCTGTTTTGTGGTTTTTACAATAAAGGAGATCATATCGGAGTGCGGCCATCCAGCCTAGTCTCTTCTTTCTACATGCTGCTCAGCAATAGAGCCAGCACCCGGTATAGACTCAAGCGGCTGATACCTATCATCGGGTAATTATCCTAGAGCGGTGTTCCCTGCTTTGTCTATTGGTTGGACCACGATCTGGTGCTAACACAAAGCAAAACCCATCTCCACCATCAGGAGCCCTGGTGAATACCAGTTGGTGCTTAGACTCCGCAACCTGCTGGTTGGTGGTTTCCGAGCCTGGCCACTGATCATGATAGTTTTGTAGCTTGAAGCGCAAAAACAAAATCCAATGCTTTTATATTGCGCCAGTTCTCATATGAGCCATTATTCTCCTGGAGCTACTTTTGATGCAGAATTTGGTATTTTTGGCCCTATAGAATTCAATGGGAGCACCTGAAAAATAGTTTAAAAAATTGCATTTTCTAGTCTGGACAACCATCTCCTCTTGTGAGTAACTAGATGTCCATTGACTAAAACAAAATCCCTCAAGCCTGAATACACCTGAGAAAAAAAACATAGAAAAATTCTCCAAAATCCCCATAAAAACGTTCAAGCTCATGTGTGAATAATGCCTTAGATTGTAATTGTCTTGAACTAAAAACAAACATGTCTAAGGATGACATTTGGTGAAAGCAACTTTTATGTAAAGGATAATTTATCTATAAATTATATCATCCAATATCTCCCCTTCTTATCAATGGTTAGCTAATGTTTTGTTCTTGGAATTTACAACAGGCAATAATGTTTGTTCATTTATCATCAATTTGTATAACTAAAATCACCCTAAAGCCTCGTACACACGATGCGAATTTCGGACAACAGAATGTCAGTTTTTTGTTGGCTGAAGTCTCATGTCGAAAGTGAAGAGCATATTAACGATACGAAAAGTGATGTAATGTGTTGATTAGTTTTGTATGTATTTTTTCATTTCTGAGCATGTGTAGTCGTGATCGTATGATTTTTTTTTGTGTGAAAACTATACTAATGATACGAAAATCGAATGCTGAGTTGCCGTACAAAAAACAATTCTAGTTTGCACAACCAGCTTTTGTCTTATGAAAAACCAAAATCGGCTTTTGAAAGGAGCATACTAACAGTAAGAATTTTGGACAATCAGGCGTCGAACGAAAATCCCCTTCCGAAATTTGCATCATGTGTACGGGGCTTACGTGTAGCACCCCCAAAGTGTAGGCGTTTTTTTGTGAGGTCTTTTTGCTAGGAGAGGCTAAATTTAGTCAGGCCTGACGGTAGGTGCAGGGCTATGCCGTCTGCAGCCGATGTAATCCTGGAAGCCCGGATCGGGCCTGATGGCGTCACCCGAAGGCAGGGTAGAGGACCAACCCAATGGCTCCCCTGTGAAGATCAAAGATGAAGGGGAAGGAGAGGCTGTCATGGCCTGCGGCCTGGCCGGCGGACCTAGAACCCATGAGTACCATTGAACAGGGGTCCAGGGTCCCTGAAATGCCGGCTGTATTCCCACCTGTAGACATCCCAGTGGGGCCAGAGTCAGTGAGGGAGGGGGAAGTGCTTCCTAGTGTGCCAGCTGAAGATGCCGGGGAAAGAGCCATAGACTGGGGGTAGTCAGGAAATGTGATAAACTGTATAGTGTAAATAATTACAAAAACAATGGCAGTCAGTGGAGGCTCGCCCATAAGGGCTCCTGGGGCAGCACCCCACCAAAAAATAAGTAAGAAATAAAAATAAAAATTAACTATAATTATTAACCAACAGCAGCATAGCTAGAGAGAAACTCCAAAGAAAAAAAAAATTTGGAATTTCTCTCTAGCTGTGCTTCTGTTGCTAATTGCTAGAAGAGATAGATTAGATAAGAAATAGAAGTGTAATCTACCTAGCAACAGGGCAGCCGTCCCAAATCTCATTAAAAAGCTCTATCTAAAACACAGTAAAATGAATTCTCCACCCTCATTGGCTGCTTTACAACATTCCATTCTAAGAATAGCAGCTTTCTGGGGTGTCTGAAACTACAGACCTTAAACTGCCTAGTCCATTTGTTCTCTGCATGGGGGGGGGGGGAGCCAAGATCTTCTCTGTCTGCAGTTACACATTCTGGCCAGCTGCCCGGCCATGTCCCCCCCTCCACAAGTCGCACTCCGACACTTAGTCTCTACCTCAGTGTTTCCCCTCTCCACCAAGGACCCTTCCCCTTCCCACCATCCTGTACAGAGCAGAGGAGGAGGACATGAGGGATCGCTCAAAGGAGGAGAGGAGAGGAAGCAGCATATTTCCTTCCTGGATGAATCATCATGGGTGACTACAGCTTGAGGGAATGAGAATCCCAGAGGTACAATCAGATCCAAGGACAGCAGTGTCTGCAAGGTAAGATCTCTGAGCATACATGACAGGGAGCTCCCAGCAATACACAGGCAGTGATTAGTCTGCATCCATAGATAACAGATAATGCTGAACAGGTCCCTTCCAAAGCTCAGCAGTAGGATAACTCTGAGCCGGCATGTAAGTCACAGGGAGTTCTCAGGGATACACACACAATAATTGACCTGCAATTAGTCTTCTGACATTGGGGAACCACAGAGCTCAGCAGCACCGCACACCCTCAGCTCTTCATACTTTACTGTTTAACAGGCAGCTTCAACCAACACAGCAACAACTCCACTCCTGGTGACTTCTTCATCCCTGCATTCAGTGCATTGTAGGTAATGATTCATGACTTACAATGCAGGGACCAAGAAGTCACCAGGAGTGGAGTTGTTGCTGTGTTGGTTGAAGCTGCCGGTTTTCATGGAGCCTTGCTCAGCCTCTGTGCACCTCAGCATTAAACAACAGAACAAGAGGAATGTCTAGTCCTGACAATTTCTCTACAATAACTGCTTTCCAATGAATGCCATCCTAAAGCACCTGATTTTATAATTACATTTTAAACTTTTTTGGACAGATAATGAAGATTTATGTTAGTGAAGCTGGTCAGTTCCAAAAACCAGGGACATTTCTATGGCTCACCTTGTGTCAGGGGTTAGTGGAGGATTTCCAGCGTTCCTACTATAAAATAAGGAATTAGGATGGAGCTTGATGGGATATGAAAACCCACATAATACCAGTCTGCGCTGGGTTCCTGTGCAGACCTCACAGCTAATGTAGTTCTTTACCTTTGGGATTTAATGGATGAATGAGCCAGCAATATTTTATTGAGAATTAGGACTGACAGCTGAGTTATACTGTACATTGAGTGGGTGGAGTCTATAAGGGGTGTGGCTTCTAAGAAGTGGGAGGGGCCAATGAGGAAGGGCGGGGTCTAGCGCCCCACCATCTTAAAACTTCACCAGCCGCCACTGATGGCAGTGATATATTTTTGTAACTAACTTTATTGTACAGCTTTGAATGTCCCCTTTTCCAAGTTTGTTCCCTTGTCCCCTCCCTCTTTTGATTATGGGATGCCTGTGCTCCAATTTTCAGCTGGGGAGCAGCTGATGTTTGGGGGGGGGGGGTGAGTGTAGTGCCACCAAAGTGTAGGTGTTTTTTTTGTGAGGTCTTTTTGCTAGGAGAGGCAAAATTTAGTCAGGCCTGACTGTAGGTGCAGGCCTGAATGTTTTGATCTGGGCTGGGGAGTGGCTCAGGGAGTGGCTGCATATGGAAGGAAGGAAGATTCCTTGGAGTTTCCTCCCCTTTGAGCAGAGAAGGCTCTGGAGAGGGGGATGGATGAGGAGGTGTCACGTCCTGATGTATGACAAGGAGCCCTGACCAATCTACAGTCTGGATTGGCAGGGGACAGGCATCCTTAACCACTTTAATACCAGGCACTTACCCCCCTTCCCACCCAGACCAATTTTCAGCTTTTAGTGCTGTCGTACTTTGAATGACAATTGTGTGGTCATGCAGCGCTGTACCCAAACAATATATATATAATTTTGTTCCCACAAATAGAGATTTCATTTGGTGGTATTTGATCACCTCTGTGGTTTTTATTTTTTGCGCTACAAATAAAAAAATACAGAAAATTCTGAAAAAAAAAAAAGTTTTTCTCTGTTTTTGTCACAAAACTTTGTAAATAAGTACATTTTCTCCATCACTGATGGGCGCTGATGAGGCTACATTGACTGGCACTGATGAGGCGGCACTGATGAGGTGGCATTGATGGTCACTTATGATAAGCCACTTATATGCAGCACTGATGGGCACTGATAGGTGGCACTGACAAGCAGCACTGATGGGCACTGATAAGCGGCACTGATGGGCACTCATAGGCGTCACTGATGGGCACTGATAGGTGGCACTGGGCACTGATAGGTGGCACTGATGGGCACTGATAGGTGGCATTGGCAGGTGGCACTGGTGGGCAATGATAGGTGGCACTGATAGGTGGCACTGGTGGGCACTAGTGGCTTGCAATTGTAGATTGCACTGTAAGGTGTGCATTCCCTGGTGGTCTAGGGTGGCATCTGAAGTTGGCACTGAGTGCCATCCATGTTGGGCATTGTGCCCCTTACCTGGTGGTCTAGGGTGGGCTCCCTGGTGGTCTAGGATCGGCTCCCTGGTGGTCAGGATCGGCTCCCTGGTGGTCCTGGGTGGGCTTTCCCTGGTGGTTCCTGGGTGGCATCCCTGGTGGTCCTGGGTGGCGATCCCAGGGGGGGGGCTGCGCTGATAAACACTCAGCACTACCACAGACGCGAGTAGAGGAAGAGCTGATAAACGGCTCTTCCTGTTTACACTGCGACAAGCCATGATTGGTCACAGCTGATCACATGGTAATTGGTACTCTGACTGACTTACCGCACCACCAATCGTTGTGATGCGCACCCCCGGGGGCATCCAATTGCACGTTATCCTGAGGACGTCAATGGACGTCCAGTCACAATAACGGAACCACCGCCCGACCGTATTTGTCTATAGGCTGGGCGGGAAGTGGTTAAATACAGCAGTCTGCCAGCAAGTGGGAGGAGAAGTCAGGTGGAAGTGTGGAGAATGTAGCAGAGGTGCTGTGAAGGCCTCACCCAGGAGGGAGCCCCCAGTCGGGGGGGGGGGGTCTGGTGGTGACCTTGAGGCCTGGAGGCTTGGGTGCAGCCAGGAGTGGAGTGGATTCCTGGAGCAGCACAAGGGAGTAGGAGAACAGCAGAGGTGCTACTGAGAGCACTTTAAAGTATCCACTGGAGTCGGTGAGCGACAGACCCTGGGAGCTGGAGGAAAGGTTGGAGCAGTTTGGGAGAGGAATAGCGGACAGTCTTGTGAGGAGGAAACTGCTCAGACTGAGCACAGGTTGGGTAATCCAAAATCCCTTGGCGGTGCTGGCTGAGTATGCAAATACTGAAATAGTTGTAAAGAGGAATCCGGTGAGCTGCACTCAAATTTTCAATGCTGTATTCCTAGATCCAAGCACTAACAGATAGAGCAAACATCTAACGTGTTTCACATCATGTACACGGATGCTTAGTCATAGCTGTCATCTATTTCCCAAAGACAACCTCTGGATGTGACGCTGAGCAGGTGCACTCAACTCCTTTGGGCGACCATGGCGAGGCCTGTTCTGAGTGAAACCTGTCCTGTTAAACCGCTGCATGGTCTTGGCCACCATGCTGCAGCTCAATTTCAGGGTCTGGGCAATCTTCTCATAGTCTAGGCCATCTTTATGTAGAGCGACAATTCTTTTTTTCTGATTCTCAGAGAGTTCTTTGCCATGAGGTGCCATGTTGAACTTCCAGTGACCAGTATGAGAGAGTGAGAGCGATAACACCAAATTTAACACACCTGCTCCCCTTTCACACCTGAGACTTTGTAACACTAATGAGTCTCATGACACTGGGGAGGGTAAATGGCTAATTGGGCCCAATTTGGACGTTTTCACTTAGGGGTGTACTCACTTTTGTTGCCAGCGGTTTAGACATTAATGGCTGGGTGTTGAGTTATTTTGAGGGGACAGCAAATTTACACTGTTATACGAGCTGTACACTCACTACTTTACATTATAGCAAAGTGTCATTTCTTCAGTGTTGTCACATGAAAAGATAGAATAAAATATTTACAAAAATGTGAGGGGTGTACTCACTTTTGTGAGATACTGTAAATATGCAGAAATCTGGGAAAGAGGTAGTCTATTTCATTAAAGTGGAATTCCAGGAATTCAGCCACTTTGTAAAAAGTGAAGGCACACTGTGAGTTAGGTCCAAGGTGCTGTTTGACATCTCCTGCGCTTATCTCTATTATTTACATTTGATAGGCTATTGCTCTGCTGGAAAGAAAGAAACAGACAGGGCAAATATGCCCACCTCTCCCTTCTGCCACCCTTTCACAGAAGCCTTTTTGTGAATGTGTTCACATAATACCAAGGCTTCTGTGATTGGGCAGGAGGAGGCATAGCAGCCGCAGTGACTCTCTTGTTTAAGATGCAGAGCTCAGAAGGATCAGTATAGCTGTCCCAGACTAAGCCCAGGACATGTCAAACACTTCACTGGACTTAACTCATAGTGAGTCTTCATTTTTCTTTACAAAGGAGCTAAGTTCATGGAATTCAGCTTGTATTAATATGTATTAATATTTATATAGTCAATTGTCAAACGCTCATCAGAAATTATGTATGATGTTCTGTCTTTTCCTTACCTCGTATAAAGGATTCAGCAGGGATGAAGAATGCTGCAACACACATTCCAACCAATATCATGAACTTCAGGAACCAAAAACTATGAAATGGAAAAGAGATTGCAATGAGGATATGGCAATTAATAAACCAATATATAATCTATTGCACTATTAGTAGGAAAAAAAAAAAGAGTGCACAATTATGTACTGTAAATTACACACCCTTCAGAAAAGTGTATTACAGTCCAGTTTTCACAAGGCAGGGGATTCTGGCACCGGGAAATATAGGACTTTGGCATAAAGAGCTGTGGCTCAAGGAAAGGCAAGAATTGGACATGGGAGGTATGGAAATATACAAACAAAAAGGACTCTGATCAGTTGAAAATTTCATTTTCCCTATTTTGTCTACATTTTTTTGGCAGGTTGCAGTTAGCTTTCCCACCTGTAGGTGGTTCTCTGCCAGTACATGGGAAGGTAAGAAAGGATGGGGGTACAGTCAATGGGGGAATTAGGCCAACATCATAAATTAAGGAAAATAAAAACCCCCTAGTGAGACTTTCAAGACATATTAACACATCATAATGTATTATTAATTACCAAGAAAAGTATTTAAAAGGATTTCAAATACAAATTTTATTTGCAAAATTATTTGAAATCAGATTAAGGCTGGTGTAAAGTAAAGCCAACATAATGCGAGTCACATACATGTAATACAGTTCTACATATTCTTAAAACTGCCGCAATAGAAATACCATGGCAGAGCATACATGGAAAATGCCCTAAGCATTTCAGAAGTTCATTCTTTCCTCAGGGGTGTATATATTAGTAGGACGGATCACATTGACAGCAGCAGAATTTACATACATCAGCCAAAGAGGTTAAAAAAAGACAGTCAGTGATGGCCATCCCATTGCCAGGGAGAAGAGAAGTTTGGTGGTGATAACGCCGCAAATGAGGTCCATCAAGACCTGCCAGGGAGCAGGCCAGTAAGAGGTAAGAGCAGGGGAGGGCTGGGCCAGGGGGCAGGGTGGCAATTGCCCCCCAGGCTACCCTAACTTACATTCAAAATGGCTGATGGCCACTGCCCGCTCACACTTTTTTCTTCTTATGGAGGAAGGAAGCAGGGGCGCAGCCACCAACTAACTGCAGGCAGGGGGGGGGGGCACCCAGGGCCGGCTGTGCTGATGGGCACTGGCGAGCCTGCATGATGGGCACTGATCAGGTTGCATTTGATAGGCACTGGTGAGGCTGCACTGATGGGCACTGATGAGGCTAAGCTGATGGGCATTGATAAGTTGCATTGATGCATTATTTTTGTTAAACCTCCTTTGTTGCTATTAACATTAAATTATGTTACCACATTGTATCATATTTGTCTTGCTTCATAACATCAATATCCATTCTAAAATCAGGTGGGCATGGATGGTGAGCTGATTCGGTGGTTCAATGGGCCACTTGACTGGACTTGCCCCCCCAGGCCTAAGGCTGCCAGCCCTCCCCTGGGTAAGAGTAAATACATGATGCGTTCCAGCAAATGGACGGTTTGTGCTTAATCCCAGGCAGTGGGGGAATATGTACTGTACGGTAAACCAACCTATAATGACTACTTAACAAAGAAAACCCCTATGGGTGGGACTTTAAAGGTGGAGGAACCGAGAAAAGTCAAAAACATATCTTCATATATATCAAATCCACATTTATTTCCACAGATATAGAATATAAAATATTGTGAAAAAGACAGACAGACCAATAAGTGTATAAATGTACCTGTTAAAATAATACATCATTCAGATACAGCCGGCTCGCACATCTCTGCGTGTAGATTCCTTTGCATGATTCTATTTTTTGAACTTTGAAGGCGAAACCCTTTCAAGTACTCTTATTGGACAAAGTATGTCCAGGTACACAAATTGCATCCTGTTATATGCCCCTGACGAAAGGCTTGAACTTGAAATGCGTCGGGCTCTCTTCCTCTTTTGTAGGATTGCAGAATGATGCCAAGGAATCTACACGCAGAGATGTGCGAGCCGGCTGTATCTGAATATACATTGCAACTGCTAAATATGGAAATGCAAACCAAAAGCGGCCAATATTCTTATATCATAATGTGCAACAATTGCATAATCATAAAATACAATTAGTATAGATAAAGTGCTAATGCAGTGCAAAATAAGTGAAATGTGACTCCCAATAAATTAATTAATAAAAAAAATATTTCAAATAAAAAGCCCATGAAGAAAAATGAAACACAGTCCACAAGTGGTGACAAGGAAAAAGTCCCAAGACAACACTCCAAAAACGTGCTGAATCTTGCCCAGAGGTGCTTATTCCAAACACTATGGGGAGAATTTATAAAGGCAAAAAGACTGTGCACTTTGCAGTTGCCCTCTGAAAGTGCAGTTGCTCCAGAGCTTAATGAATGAGGTAAGGCTAAGGCAAAGAGTACCCAATCCCATGCAAGGAAAAAAAAAAAAACAGCATTTTTGCTTGCACATGATTGGATGATGGAAGTCAGCAGAGCTTCTGTTAATTTACTAAGCCCTGGAGCAACTGCACTTGCAGAGAGCAAGTCTTTTTGCCTTTAGTAAATCAACCCCAATGTGTGACACCCAGTGAGATCCTTCATCGATCAACCTAAATTGACTCACCCGAGTAAATGGCCTGTCCCCTAATAAACCAGCTACTGCGCTTATTACTGAGCCTTTCAAGGTGAATGTCTCCAAGGTGCTTGCTCTAAGTACGGTCCCCTCTCAATGAATCCTCAAATACAGGTCCCGATCATAAATAGAGGCAGGGTAAAGGAAGGAAGGCTCTCATAGCATAAATCCGTTATATAATCAGGCTTTTATTAAAAAAGTTAAAAACAGTGTCAACCCGACACTAGGGTAGTAACGCTTGCTCATATTCCCAATCATCCCTGGCCGATTTCACTTATTTTGCACCACATTTGCACTTTATCTTAATTAATTGTATTTTATGATTATGCAATTGTTGCACATTGTGATTTAAGAATATTGGTCAATCTTGGTTTACATTTCCATAGTATACTAAGTAGTCATTATAGGTTAGGATTGATTAAAAGTGCCACAGGTGTGTGCCATGCTATACTTTTGTCCTAATACAGTTTAAGGGACAAGGGAGAAGAAAAACTTCTGGAGGCTATTGCAATGGACTTTGATGGTACCATACACATTTCAGATACAAACTTGTTTATAGAAAATATAAATCTTTATTACAGAACATAATCCTTTGAAAACATTGTACACCTAAAAATGCACACAGGGCAGGGGTCATGTATCTAGGTGGTTTGAATCATGGTGGACACATGTGTACTTTTCTGTAAACTCAACATGTTTCGCGGACAAATATTGTATATCACCACTTCTTCAGGAGTCTTTTTAACCCCTTCCTTACCGGGCACTTAAACCCCCCTCCTGACCAGACCAATTTTTGGCTTTCAGCGCTGTCGCATTTTGAATGACAATTGCGCGGTCGTGCGACGTTGTACCCAAATAAAATTTGCGTCCTTTTTTTCCCACAAATAGAGCTTTCTTTTGGTGGTATTTGATCCCCTCTGCGTCATTTCTGATCGCCGCTATAAACAAAAAATGAGCGACAATTTTGCAAAAAAGAACAATATTTTTTACTTTTTGCTAAAGTACAAATCCATTAAAAAAATTATTCATCTATTTTGGCCGATTTATATTCTTCTACATATTTTTGGTAAAAAAAAAACCCGCAATCGGCGTATATTGATTGGTTTGCGCAAAAGTTATCGCGTCTACAAACTGGGAATTGATTTATGGCGTTTTTATTATTTTTTTTTTTTTTTTACTAGTAATGGCGGCGATCTGCGATTTTTATCGGGACTGCGATATTGGGGCGGAAATGTCGGACATTTTTGACACATTTTTGGGACCAATGACATTTATACAGCGATCAGAAATTTAAATGTCCACTGATTACTGTGTAAATGTCATTGGCAGTGAAGGGGTTAACCAGCAGGGGGCAGTGAAGGGGTTAAATATGTTCCCTGGCTGTGTTCTAACTGTGGGGGGGCAGGGCTGGCCGGGACATAACAGATCTAACTGATCCCAGTGACAGGGATCAGTAGATCTGCTATGTCCCCTGTCACAGAACGGGGTACCGCCGTGTTTACAACGGCGGTTCCCCGTTCTGAGGCTCCTAAAGGTGATCGGCGGGTCTCGGGCGGACATCGAGTCCGCCCGACCCACGGGCACGCTCGCGCAGCGTGCGGCGCGCGCGCGCGCGCCGCTGCTGCCACCGGGGGCGCGCCTGGAGCGTGCGCAGTGGAGGACGTCCATGGACGTCCTCCGGGCATTTCAGGTCCGCGCTGGAGCCGTACTTCGGCTATAGCGCGGACCTGGAGTGGTTAAACAGAGAAATGTGCAGAGTTACATTGGATGCTTGTGTTGCACTATACATTTATAGCACAACATCTAGATACATGACCCCTGCCCTGTGTGCATTTTTAGGTGTACAATGTTTTTAAAGGATTATGTTTAGTAATAGGTTAGGACTGGCCAGCACTGCTTACCTTTCTGTCTCATAACTAGATTCTGGATAGTTCTGGATAGAGCGGAGAGGGCTTAGAACCCCTATCAGGTTTAATTTGTGTCTTTGCCCCCGTCAGGGAGATTCACCCTCTCTGTTTGTCCAGTTTACTGTTATCACTGAGAGTGAGCATAGGCTCAAATTTATGCGATGCAAGAAACGCAGCGAATCCTGTGCGTTTCCCTCATCGCATTGCAATCGCACGGCATCCATGCGATCTGCTGCGGGAGTCAATGTTATCTTAATGACACCCCGAAACAGATCGCAAACCACAGTGCGATTGCCCGAATCGCATCCCATGGGCGTGAACACCCATGCAATGCGATTCAGGTGCAGGAGAAAAAAAGGGTCCATCACTATTTTGGTGCGGAAGCAATGCGATTTCAGCCATACAAACTGTATCGCATGTGATGTGCACAGGAATGCGGTGCGATTCCTGTGTGAATCACTTGTGGTGTGCGCATCGCATAAGTGTGAACCAAGGCCGAATATAAAAGAAAATACCAAGTTTTTGGCTGTCACCAGAACAGGAAAAATTCTACTTTCAAGTTGCAGCAATTAAGAAAAGGTCACAGAAACGTTCATCCAAATACTAGGCATTTAGAACCATGATCTATTTCCCATATCCATCATCATTCTACTTACAAACAGCAGAACTGTATGAAAGGCAGGTTATTGTGGAAGACATTTTGTAGTTTCTTTTCAATGCAGAAAAAAAAATCAAACTCACCCAACAATATTTCATCAAGACAAGCTCTGATATGACAGATCTAAGCTGATTTACCATCACTTTATCTCAGTTGTCAATCCCTAAAGAATTACTGCACCGCTGGCAGAGGTAAGACTTCTCTCTGCGGTATCTTGTTTGGTGATTTTACAGGAAAAAAATATCTTTAGGAGAACTTTTTATTCATAACTTAAAACTTAAAACTGAGCTTCCAAATATATAGTTCAGCAGGATGGAACCCTGGGACAGAAGTAAAAATGGGATCCAGAATTTCTTGTTACAGTGCCTTGAAAAAGTATTCATACCCCTTGAAATGTTCCACATTTTGTCATGTTACAACCAAAAACGTAAATGTATTTTATTGGGATTTTAACAAAGTGGCACATAATTGTGAAGTAGAAGGAAAATGATAAATGGTTTTCACATTTTTTTTACAAATAAATATGTGAAAAGTGAGGCGTGCATTTGTATTCAACCCCCTGAGTCAATACTTTGTAGAACCTCCTTTCACTTCAATTACAGCTGCAAGTTTTTTTGGGGATGTCTCTACCAGCTGTGGAAATGTGGAAAATTTCAAGGGGTATGAATACTTTTTCAAGGCACTGTATGTCTCTGGACTGACGGTCACTTCTCCTCCTAAACACTTGTCTAGGGGACTCTGGTCTTTTCAGTACAAAGTCTATATCACATATTTTGCAAATTAAAAGAAATCAGGTTTATATATGAATGAATAAAATTCAAATGAATAAATACATTTTACTTTAATCTTTTTTTGTATTCAGTATGATATGATTCAGAACAAAAGAGAAAGAATTTTAGTAACATGTGTATCCCCATCAGAGTCCCCCCTTACATCACAGTCATTATCAGAGCCCCCATTACATCAGGGTCCCCATCAGATTCCCCCCTTACATCAAAGTCCCCCGAACATCATGGTGCCCATCAGAGCCCCCCTTACATCACGATCATCATAAGGGCCCCATCAGAGTCTCCCCTTACATCAGGGTCACCCATCAGTGTCCCCCCTTACATTAGGGTCTGCATCAGATTCCCCACTTACATCACAGTCATCATAAGAGCCCCCCTTACATCAGGGTCCCCATCAGAGTCCCCTCTTACATCAAAGACCCCCTTACATCATGGTGCCCATCAAAGTTCCCCCTTACATCATGGTCAACATAAGAGCACCCCCTTACATCAGGGTCCCCAACAGGGTCTCCCCTTACATCACGGTCCACATCAGAGCCTCCCCTTACATCACGATCATCATAAGAGCCCCTTCCCTTTACATCAGGGTCCCTATCGGAGTCTCCCCTTACATCAGTGTCCCCCATCAGTGCCCCCCCCCTACATTAGGGTCTGCATCAGAGTCCCTCCCTTGCATCACAGTCATCATAAGTGCCCCCCTTACATCAGGGTCCCTATCAGAGTCTTCCCTTACATCAATGTCCCCCTTACATCATGGTGCCCATCAGAGTCCGCCCTTACATCACGGTCAACTTAAGAGCCCCCTTACATCAGGGTCCCCAACAGGGTCTTCCCTAACATCACAGTCCACATGATCATCATAAGAGCCCCTTCCACTTACATCAGGGTCCCCATCAGAGACCCCCCTTACATCAGGGTCCCCCATCAGTGTCCCCCCATACATTAGGGTCTCAATCAGAGTCCCCCCTTACATCACAATTATCACATTACATCAGAGCCCCACATTACATCAGAGTCCCCCCTTATATCACAGTCCACATCAGAGTCCCCGTTACATCAGGGTCCTCATCAGAGTCCAACCCAACAACAGAGCTGAAAATATCTCACCAGCACAGCAAAGATTCTCCAAACGCAACCAAAGCTTAATTCAGCAGTCACAGCATATTAACAAAGGCAACATTTTGTAGCCACGCAGGGCCTCTTCATCAGGCAAGTAACAAAGTGCAGTGCAGAACACAAGATATTTAACAAACCATCCACCAATCAGTAAAGCAACAAGCCCAGCTCTGACCCCTGACAACATAATGATGTCATAAGCCTGCCATTACAGTATATATTTAAAAAATGACATAACTGCCAAACCACTCACTATCAAAGCAGCAATCAATAAAGATGCATGACTTTGAAATAAAATAAAGAATTAATGGTCACTGATGTTAGTTAAAAATGTGTAAAGAAGCAGCAGAGTATAACTGAGCTATGGAGGACTGATATAGTCCGGGATTTGTTTATAATGGTTGGTAGGCACCTGGGGGGGGATTGTGGCCTGCTGCTGTCATAAAAATCCATGATGTCGGGCCGGCCACTGGATATTTATACGCAGCTGGACACAGGATCGGGGGAGGCGGCTGCGGCTCCAATTGTGTAGTGATAAGGATGCATAGGGTGAATAAGTAGAAGGAAAAAATGAAAATAATGGAAGAGAGGGGAAAAAAACAGAAAGGGAGAAAAAAAGAGGAAAAAATAAAAAAATAAGAAAAGGAAATGAGAATAAAAAAAATGAGCATAAAACACACAGAGAAAACAGAAAAAAAGGAAAAAGGGAGCCAACAAAAAAAATAAACAATAAAGGAAAAAGAAAAATAGAGAAAAAAAGATAGCAAAATAACAGTCAAAATAGAAAAGAACAGGATTGAACGTAAGAGAAAGTAATAAAAAATATAGAGGGAAATAACAGAGCATGAGAGAAAAGTCAAAGCCAGCAGAGCAGTGGGAGAGGACTAAAAAAGCTAAGGAGAAAAAACAGATGTAAACAGAGGAGAGAAACTGAAAATGGAGGAGGGGGGGGTCAAAAATGGGGGGAAAGGCAGAAAATCAGTGGTGTCCGGATAAGGTGCTAACACTAAACAAACTATTTACAAAAATTTGATTCTGAAACATCCTTTATCAAAACTCACTTAACGTCAATGAAGCATGGAAATGATAAATTAGTGTTAAGACCCCCAGGCTGTACGGTGTTCAGCGTATATATCCAGTGTGTCTCCCTGCGAAAGAGGAAACAGTTATGGTCCCCGTCCCTCGCAACTAGATCGACATGTTCAATTACCATGCCTCTTAATTCGTGTACCTGATGTTTCTTTATGACAAAGTGTATTGCCACTGGTTTAGTGAGGTTGATAGGGTCATCCTTTGCAGCTTTAGCTAAAGCTTTTCTAATATCACTCCCGTGTCTTTAGACCCTTTGTTTGAAGGGGTCGGTTGTCTCACCCACAAACACCAGTGAATATGGGCATTTTAAGATGGTAGTCCATGTGCTTAATTCTCCGTACCATTAACTTGTACAG
>BLSH010188218.1:560325-609464 GCA_018402905.1 Glandirana rugosa | reverse complement strand
CGTTGTGTCACCACACTTGGCCTGTATATCCTTTGTTTCGTAAAATGGAACAGGTACACCACCCTGACGTGACCTTATCGGTGACGTATACCACAGTTAGATGGGATTTGCGTCACAACGGTTGACGGTCATTTAAATGACTGGTAAACATTTTTGGTCACTAAAAATCTTGACAGATATTTATAGTCCCAGACTATTAAACAGTACGACACGACTGAAAAATTCACATTTGACCCGTTTGATGAACTATACCCATAACAGTCACAAAGGTACAACACAAACTGGTGAAGGGTGATCAAATACCACCAAAAGAAAGCTCTATTTGTGGGAACAAAATGATAAAAACTTTGTTTGGGTACAGCGTCGCATGACCGCGCAATTCTCATTCAAATCGCAACAGCACTGAAAGCTGAAAATTGGTCTCGTAGGGAAGTGTTCTAAGTGCATGGTATTGAAGTGGTCAAACACAACATGGAAACACTGACAATACCCATATCAAGTAGTTTGCCCAGTTTACACTTAAAAAGTCAGCACAGCATGACAAATTATCAGACCCTGATATTTATAGACAGTTCTAAAAATCACTGGTTTTTACAAATGGTCAGTAAATTTACTGGCAGTTGGCAACACTGCGTTTAGGGTAGATTGACACCATATGCAGTGGCTATTCCAGTGCAGTCCCACCACATGGACAAGGTAAAATGCTTTGTTTCCTATATGTCCGGTTCACACCACTGTGTTGCGGTGTGTGGGCATGATGAGCTGAAAAAAAGTACTGCAACATCTAGGACAGGGGGAAGCCAACAACATCCAATAAGGCAGTACAAGGGGATGCCATCTCTGGGAGTATTTCAGTCAGCCTTCAGGAGGAACATAAATGGGCAGCACCTATGGCAAGGGCATTATTCAACTTTTGTCAAAGCTGCACAGTTTGTTTTCACCTACAGAAGCCCCTTATCTGCATAGGCAGTTTTTGGTAAAGATGAACTAATCTTTTAACCACTTGCCGACCGCCTATATACTCCTCTATTGCGCAAACTCACATACCTGTGTGTCATTTCAAGCAATAGCCACTGGGGGGCACGCGCGTGCCGCCAGAGGTGCTATTACACCTTGATTGAACACAGGGGAGTACCAATCAGCGGCTCCGGCGTACCCGATGTCCGCTGGCCAGCCGCGATCGTTCCCGGAAGAGGCAGAACAGCGATCTGCCTATGTAAACAAAGCAGAATGCCATTCTGACAGGGGAGAAGATGGAGATCTTGTGTTCCTGCTAAATGTCAGTTTAGTGTCCAGTCCGCCGTAATGTCGCAGTCCCGCTAAAAATTGCTGATCGCCACCATTACTAGAAAAAAATTAAAATAAATAACAATACCATAAAAATATCCCGTAGTTTTGCGCAAACCAATCAGTATATGCTTATTGGGATTTCTTTTACCAAAAATATGTAGCAGAATACATATTGGCCTAAACTGATGAAGAAATTCAATTTTTACATTTTTTCTATTGGATTTGTTTTACAGCAGAATGTAAAAACTGTTTTTTTTTTTTTTTTCTAAATTGTCACTCTTTATTTTGTTTATAGCGCAAAAAATAAGAACCGCCGAGATCAAATACCACCAAAAGAAAGCTCTATCTGTGGGAAAAAAAGGACGTAATTTTTATATGGGTACAAAGTCGTGCAATTGTCAGTTAAAGTAACACAGTGTCGTATCGCAAAAAATGGCCTGGTCATGAAGGGGGTAAATCCTTATGGGGCTGAAGTGGTTAACCACTTGACCTCCAGAGTATTTACCCCTTCATGGCCAGGCCATATTTTGCGATACAACACTGTGTTGATTGAACTAACTATTGCGCGGTCATGCAACGTTGTACCCAAATAAAATTGATGTCCTTTTTTTTCTCACAAATAGAGCTTTCTTTTTGTGGTATTTGATCACATCTGTGTGTTTTATTTTTTTGTGCTATAAACAAATAAAGAGTGACAATTTAGAAAAAATATATATATATATTTTTATTTTCTGCTATATAACACATCCAATCTAATTTCTTCATCAATTTAGACCAATATGTATTCTGCTACATATTTTTGGTAAAAAAAAAAAATCCCAATACTTTGACATTTCACAGTTCGTTATATAATTTTGAAAACAGGTAATTTTTCCTTCATTGATGTGCGCTGATGAGGCAGTACTAATGGGCACTGATAGGCTGCACTAATAGGCACTTATAGGCTGCACTGATGGGCACTGATAGGTGGCACTGGTGGGCAATGATGAGGCAGCACTTGTGGGCACTGAGAGGTGGCACTGATGGGTGGCACTGATGGGCTCTGATGGGTGGCACTGAAGAGCACTGGTGGGTGGCATTGATAGGTGGCACGGATGGACACTGATGGGTGGCACTGATGATGAGGCACTGATGGACACTGGTTGACAGCTCTGATGGGCACTGATAGATGGCATTGATGGGCAGCACTGATATGCACCTGTAAGTGGCACTGGCAGGTGGCACTGGAGGGCACTGCATAGTAGCAGTGCCTCTCCCTGTTAGGGACTGACATCCCTCTGTCAGAAGCCTTTGTTTTTTCCCTCATGCTTCCAGCGTGAGGGGAAAAAAAAAGCGGATTATTGATCTTTTGTTTCCATCATGTGATCAGCTGTCATTGGCTGCCAACTGATCATGTGGTAAGGGGCTGGGATTAGCCCTTGCTCCGATCTGTGATCAGCCGAGTATCATTGACTTGGTGATCACAGAGCGTGCCCCGCAAGGGCGCACAGACAGCTCATGCACGGGACAACGTCTATTGACGTCCTCCCGGTGTTCCGGCAGATTAGGCCACCCGTCAAATCTTGTAACAGAAGTGATATTCTGTCACGGCAATCTTGGTACACCCACAGCCGTCCGCAGTAAGCCTATAGTCGGAAGTCCGCAAGCGGACATCTTTTTACACCCACCGAAGTCTTGCATTTCACGTTTACTTTTAACAGCAAACTAAGCTTATATACTGAAATACAATATTTTGAAATCCGTCAGACTGTTTTGATTTTAAATTGTAAAAGTAACGGTGTTCTTTGAGATTAGCAAACCTGTCAGATCAGCAGGTTTGCCGCTGCTTTTCGAATTCAAGCATGAAAACAGTGTCACAGGGTTTCTAAATACTGTATTTTACTATGCTAAGCTCAGTTTACTGTTAAAAATAAGTGTGAAATGCAAGACTTGGGTGTAAAAAGATGTCCGCTTGCCGACTTCTGACTGCAGGCTTACTGTGTACAAGTGCGGGGTGTAGCAAGATGGCGGCGATGGAACGTCACTTCCATTACAAGATTTGACGGGTCGCCGATTCTGACAGAACACCAGCAATTAAGGCCCGCGCTGTAGCCCTTGTTTGGCTGAAGCGCGTGCGCGAACTGGTTGAGGGATGGAAGCAGTGACATTCTGACGTAATGCTTCCTTTTGTAGGTGGGTATGACCTCCACAACACTCAGTTGTGACCCAACCACAGGCATTGATGGGCAGTTTTGCCCCAAGCACAGGCCTGAGCACCACCCCCATTCCTGTCCTCCATTTCAATGAATTCCTACAGTAACATGAGAGTTAAAGTTCCAATTGCACACTAGTAAACGCATCAGTTGTGGCATAAACCGCTTCCATAGATCCTCTCCTGGCGCTTGAGCAAACAAAACCTGAATGAAGGAGCCAAAAAAAATTAATGACACAAAAATGAAGGATTTTTTAAAATTTAAAAGCAGTTTTATTGTAGAAGGGGAAAGGGAGATAAGGCTCATAAGTGTCAGGGATCCTGGAATTCAGCTCTAATTGTACTTAAGCACCTTGGAAATTATACCTTAGAGCTCTCCAATCAATGTGGAGCATGAGCTTTGTTGCATGGAGAGCTTTAGGTCTGACTTAACAGGGGTTACATTGGACTTCAGCAAAGAGACCACTGCTTCCATGCAGAAAGCAAAGTTCCACTCTACTCAGCCTTTGGCTTCTTTATCAAGCAATTGAACTACTTTGCACATCTTTTTTTTGGACCACAACAGAAAAAAACAGAAAAAATGCCCCATGGGATTGTCAGTCCTTGCTCTTTAATCAACTATATTTTTAATAGATAGCTATGGTGACATTAAGGTTATGGTTAAGGATTGCCTCTCTGGGGCCACTTTGCTAGTTCTTTCTGTTTTGTGTTTCAGGTTACAAGCTGCCTTCCGTTGCTAGGAAGATTTACCTTGGTTGCCGGGCAGACCTTCAGTCAGCTGAGCACTGGATTGGTGACAAATCTTTTGGAGAAAACAGCTGGCCAATGAGTGTAACTATTCACCTGTACATTCACGCTAGTGACTCCTGTGCCTGCATGTGTGCCTCCCATTCCTGAAGTGCCAAAGTTACTCTGTATACTAAGTAGACGCGTACCTGAGGTCAGCCAGGGAATTTTCATCTACCTGCAGGCTGACCAGGAGCTGTGACAGGTCCTTCAGAAGCAGCATCAGGACCAACATCTGCATCCAGGGAGGAATGAGGCATTGCGGTCAAGATGTCTACTGTGCATTGGCACATCGCTCTCAAATGGACTGCCATACAGATGGATATGATTGTGAGCCTGGACTAGAAGTATTGTGCATTGTTTCAACCAGGTGGCCCCCAGGACTTGTTGGGGACCCAGAAGAGGAGGGCTGCAGATGAGAAGTGTCAACACGCAGGCTAAAGGGGAAGAAGCCACTATGCAGGAATACTCTTCCTACCACTGTCAGTGAGGTAGGTAGTGGGCCTAAAGCTACTTCCCTAGCAAAATTAAGGACGTTTTTTCTCAAAACCATTGAGTTCAGAAAGCTTGGGAAAAAGTAATGTCCTGATTAAGTGTGTGCATAATAGGCTGAGTTTAGCACTATTGGCTTTAGGGTCAGTTTTAAGTCTGTAAAAGAGATACCTCATGTTGTGTTCTATAATTGCCTTTTTATGGTTCCGCTTTTGGTTGATTTCTGGTTCCCAACAATTTTTTGTAAAATGCACCAGCTGGACAGCCCCATGGAACCACATGGGGCTGTGGCACCATGCAGTTTTGCGTACCTGACAACGTGTTAAATTTTGAGATGCATGGGGGTGCCATTAACCACTTGCCGACCGCCGATCGGCATCTGACGGCGCCAAAGTGGCTAGTTCCCGCAAATCGCCGTCATACGACGGCGGCTGCGGGAACGAGTTTAGTGAGCGCGCGCCGCCGGAGGCGCGCCCGCGCGCTCACTGTGTCCAGGGGGGCCAGGGAGCGGGTGTGGCGGCTTCGATTGCCACCGGCTACCCACGATGGCCCCCCCGGATCGAGTGAGCGGAGGTCCGTGTATGTAAACACGGACCTCCGCTCTGTGTGAGGGGGAAGGGCTGTCATCACAGCCTTCCTTTACGTGAAGGCTGTGACCATTTCCCTTCCCCAGCTAGGCAATCCCCCATACAGTTAGAACACGCCCAGGGAACATAGTTAACACTTAGCGCGCCCCCTGCAGGTTAACCCCTTCACTGCCAATGGCATTTACACAGTAATCAGTGCATTTTTATAGCACTGATCGCTGTATAAATGCCAATGGTCCCAAAAAAGTGTCAAAATGGTCCGACATGTCCGCTGAAATATCGCAGTACCGCAAAAAATCGCAGATCGCCGCCATTTTTAGTAAAAAATAAAAAAATTTAAAAACCCCAAAAATGAATTCTCATCATCCGTAAACGCGACCACTTTTGCGCAAACCAATCAATAAACGCCGATTGCGATTTTTTTTATCGCAAATATGAGGAAGAATATAAATCGGCCAAAAACGGTGAAAAAAAATGTTTTTTTATATTTTTTTTTTGTATTTGTATTTTAGGAAAAAGTAAGAAATTTGGTTTTTTTTTGCAAAATTGTCGCTCTTCTTTTGTTTATAGCGGCGATCAGAAATGACGCAGCAGTGATCAAATACCACCAAAAGAAAGCTCTATTTGTGGGAAAAAAAGGACGCAAATTTCGTTTGGGTACAACGCCGCATGACCGCGCAATTGTCAGTTAAAGCGACGCAGCGCCGAATCGCAAAAAGGGCTCCGGTCCTAAAGCTGGAAATCCTTCCGGGGCTGAAGTGGTTAAGAATTAATGGCACCACTTCGCTTATGATAAAGAGCAGGGCTGGACTGGGACAAAAATTTGGCCCTAAACTTCATCCAGACCGGCCCACTTTAATTTTGTGAACACGCACAAAAACAGTATCCTGTGCACTTGCGCGACAGTGACATCATCACGGCCCGGCTATCCACACAGCAGGAGCACGCAAACCCAGAAAGACGAGCGGGTAAAGGGGGGAGCCTTCGACAGTAGTGACAACGCGCCCTACATCCCATACAACCTCCTTCATTGCATAGGGTCCTTCTTCCCATTGGGGGCCCCCTTCATTCCATAGGGTCCTACTTATAGGGCCCCTACATCTGAAACATCCCCTTCATTCCTCAGGGCCCCTTCTTCCCACAGGAGCCTCTTCATTCCCTGGGCCCCCTGCTTGTCTTGTATCTCCCTGCCCCCTCCAGTTCGGTCCCCAGCCCCCCTGGTGTCCCCCTGTCACCTAGGACTAGGCCCGAAGCCCTATTTTCCCTCTTTATATTTACCTAGGTGGATGCTGCATCTGTCCCCTGGCACCTCTACACTGAAAACCGAGCGATTGAACTCCACTAATGGCTTGGTTCTCACAGATCCCCGAGCAGAGAGTTACTGACTGTCAATCAGCAGCTCTCCTCTCTGCTCCTCCACGCTCATTAGAGCGCTGAGCTGTGGAGGGACGGCTCGCTGAGAGGCTGAGATGGCTATCAATCAGGCACCTGGCGGATCCAGGCACTCGGAATCGTGATGACGCGGTGCCTGGTCCAACTTGTGTGACGTTAACAGAGAGCGGACTTCACACAAAACCCATTGCACTCCTGTGATCCATAGGAGAAGCCCAGCCAAACAAGCTTTGGCTGGACTTCTCCTTTAAAGTGCAAGAAGAGTGCAAAAAAATTTGCAAATTAGTCTCTTCGAATGTGCAGAGAAAAAAAACTGTGCAAAATATGTAATCAAAGCAGTAAGATTAAAGTGTCCCAGTGCAAGAAAAAAACTCTGGGTAGTGTGATCCTACTTAGAAAAGTTGGAAGCAAGTGGGATCACACTACCCAGAGTTTTTTTTCTTGCAAGTGGGACACTCTACTCTTACTGCTTTGATTACATATTTTGCACAGGTCTTTTTATTTATATATTCAGTGGCTCATCTGCATTATGCCAGGCCAGTTGAGCAGTGATGGAAAAGGACAAGCGCGGGCTGGAGGTGGCTGAAGATGTGTGCAGTGTCCGGAAAGAGCCAAGCAGGGACGGAGAGAGCCAGGTGAGGTGGAAAGAGCCGAGCGGGGGCGGAAAGAGCTGAATTGCGCCACACTGCATACCTAGCCAAGGACAGTGAAGCGGTGCTCAAATTAATGGCTGCACAAGTCTCGCACCCATTAATTTGACAGGCTATCACTGAAATCGGAAAAACTCCCGGTAGTCCCGATGGCCAGTACATGCCTGCTAAACAGTAGCTCATTTGGGTGCGGGAACATGTGGGATTTACAGGCATACCTGCACCTGCATATCTCTGAACCTAGTCCACACTTTCTCCAGACACAAGGAACAGTCTTTGAGCTTGGTTTTTATGCTTTATTAGGGATAATAACTTGGATGGGGAATAGGAATTATGGCATGCCAAACTTGATAGCAACAAAACCAGGGACGACTTCCTTCCTATGTACAACTCCAGATTTGTCTCCTCTTCTTCTCTATGTACAACTCCAGATTGATCCCGACTGCTGACAGTCTCTCATTGAAAATATGCAAAAGGCCCTTAAGGACTAGTAACTCTCAGTCCTTTAGAAAGTAGCACAAGGTGTTGTAGACTGCATCCCGGAGTACCTCTAACTCCCTTGTAGACACTTCTTAGAGGACTGCTTCTTCACCAGCCATCCTGACTGCCTCTTCACCAGTCTACCTGACTGCCCCTTCACCAATCTACCTAACTGACTATTCACCAGTCTACCTGACCGATCTCCCAAGGCAAGGTAAATGAAAGATTTAAGCCCGACACTGTCTTCCAGAGAGACCTGTTACAGAAGGCAGTCTCTTCCCTTGTAAGTCCCTGGCCGTGCTGATGTACTCACACTGTCCTCCTTGCTCCCACTGCCACTTAGGATAAGATTCCTTTCAAACTGCAATACTGTCATGATTCTTCCAAGCCAACCTAAACCCCAGCCCAAGGCACAGAACCCCCCCCCCCCCCCCCCGTCAGGGGCTCGCCTCAAGGATCAACGACAGTCTCCTCAGTACTCCATCTCCATTTCCCACCTGACTCTCACCCAGCAGGACTCATCCATATTTAAGGGCTGGCTCAGACACCATGAACCTTGCTTTGTGCACTGGTGTGCAGTCATGTTGGAACAGGAGGGGGCCATCCCCATACTGTTCCCACAAAGTTGGGAGCATGAAATTGTCCAAAATGTTGGAATGCTGACGCCTTAAGAGTTCCCTTCACTGCCCAAGCCCAACCCCTGTCAAACAACCCCACACCATAATCCCCCATCCACCAAATGATTTGGACCAGTGCACAAAGCAAGGTCCATAAAGACATGGATGAGTTTGGGGTGGAGGAAATTGACTATCCAGCACAAAGTCCTTACCTCAACCAGATAGAGCACCTTTAGAAAGAATTAGAGTGGAGACTGTGAGCCGGGCCTTCTTGTCCAAAATCAATGCCTGACCTCACAAATGCGCTTCTGTAAGAATGATCAAACATTCCCATAGACACACTCCTAAACCTTGTGGACAGCCTTCCCAGGAGAGTTGAAGCTGTTATAGCTGCAAAGGGTGGGCCAACTCAATACTGAACCGTACAGACTAAGACTGGCATGCCATTAAAGTTCATGTGCCTGTAAAGGCAGGTGTCCCAATACTTTTGGTAATATATTGTATGCAATGGCGGCCCATCCATTAGGGGCACCTCCCCCTCTATCCACGCCACCCCTTATATGAATAATGCTTAGATTCATGCATAGCATGAATCAATCCACGGCCGCCACCGCCACCCCCTATTCATGCGTTCATCCCCTTTCAGGACGACAGGCGCCTGAATTACAGCAGCTCTAATAGACTTCAAAATAGGATCGGCAGAGCATGGCACCATGAGCCCACCCAGGTGTTACAACAGCGAATGAATATGTGCCTCAATCCGTCTGAGACCCGTTTTCTGCCACCACCACCTAGCACAGTAAGCCGCCGGTGAAGCCCGGGAGAAGCACTGCATAGTACTGACTGAACCAATCGATGACGGGGGTGGGGGTTACTGTTTGCCATCCCCCAAAAAAAATTACCACCGGCCGCCACTGAGTGTATGTCTATGTTCTTTGTTAAATGATTTGTAGGGGTGTGGTGCCTTTGACAAGTCATCGAATCAATTTTATGTATGCTGATTGGTTGAGTTCAGGATTTAGGAAATACGTTTACATTTTGACTCTGCAGGAAGACATATTCAGCCACAAATGTTGATTAAGCATTTCACTGGTTGCTAATATATTTATGATAGGTCATAAAACCTAGCTAATGGGCTGTTGCTCTGGTGATGTCTGAATTGGAAACTTAAATGTTTTACAATTACTATTGTTACTATTATTATTATGCAGGATTTATATAATGCCAACAGTTTGTGCAGCGCTTTACAACATACAAGGGAATCAGTTCCACCAGCTTCGTCCTACAAAAGCTAATTAACCAATAAACGATTTTACTGTTCTGTTGCCAGATATTCTGGGACATTCAATTAGCTAGTTAAAGTCGTATTAAAGTCAAATTTGCAAAAATTGCTGACAAGCAGGGTTTTTATAACAGAAGAGACCCTAGTGGCTTCTTTTGTCATAAATGCCTCTTCTGTATGTCATCATGCACAGCTCAGATCACATTTACAGCACCCGCTCAGTGTCATCAAGTTATGACTCCGATATGCATGTGCAGGTGTCATGTCACAACCATTCAAGTGGAAAAAGAGATGGAACCCAGAAGGAAGGCCAGGCCAAGATGAAAATGCCCAGGACCAATGGGAGCAGTACCAGCGCACTGCTGGAGAGTAAATCTGTCATAATGTGCTAGCATGTAGTGCATGGATGCTCAACCTGTGACCCTCCAGCTGTTGCAGAACTACAATTCCCATCATGCCTTTGGGAGCCATGCTTGTAACTGCCAGCCTTGCACAATGCATCATGGGACTTGTAGTTCTGCAACAGCTGGAGGGCCACAGGTTGAACAGCCATGATGCAGTGCATGCTTGCATATCATTGCACAGACTTGCAGGGGGTCCTTTTTTTCAGAGTTTAATACCGTTTTAAAGGTTGGCCACTGGCAGGGTCAGGATTTTTGGTCCTTTCTTTAGAAAAATGGACAGTTCTGTGTTCTGATGTGGGTCAAGGACTGAGCTGGCTGTGAGATACACAAACTTTAGATTGCAGATATTGTCGCAGAGCTGCGACCACTCAGGGCAACGCTACATTTGCCATTCCGTTTTTTTTTGGAGTCCCAGACCTTATTATCATCACATTCAGTATGTACAGGAGAGGAGTGTGGAAGGTAAGGCAATGAGCAGCATGTGCAAGAGAAGAGGGCACAGGGTATGACAGTATGTAATATGTGCAGGAGGGGAGTGCAGAGGATATGACAGTGGGTGCTATGTGCCAGAAGTGTGGAGGATATTACAGTGTATGTATGTGAGGAGTGGCTGTGTCCTCATCCGTCTGCCCCTTATTTCTCCCAAGCAGGTTGCTCCAAAAAATATTGGAACTGTTCTCCTTGCCTGCAATTCTGTGCAGTCAGTATTGTGATCCTGCCCTTAAATCCCTTTTCCCATTAGAGCTGCATATGCACCAGTTTGGTACCGTTTCTTCTGTGCCTGATTCTAACTTTAACTACTTGCCAACCGCCTGCCCGCCGGCTTGACGGCGGCAAAGTGGTTCATTATTGCAAACCGTCGTCACCTGACGACGGCTACGATAACGAGTATTGTGAGCGTGCGCCACCAGAGGCGCGCTCAGTGTGTTCCGGGGGGACCAGGGAGTGGGTAGAGCGGACTCGATCTCTGCTGGCTACCCACGATGGCTCCCCCCGCAGTGAGAGAACGGAGGTCCATGTAAGTAAACACAGATATCCGTTCTGACAGAGGGGGAAGGACTGTGATCACAGGCTTCCTGTATATGGGAGCTGTGATCACTCCCCTCCCCCTGCCAGCCCAGCCCCCATACAGTTAGAACACACTGAGGGAACACATTTAACCCTTAGAGCTCCCCCTCCAGGTTAACCGCTTCACTGCCAATGGCATTTACACAGTAATCAGTGCATTTTCATAGCACTGATCGCTGTATAAATGCCAATGGTCCCAAAAAAGTGTCAAAATGGTCTGACATGTCCGCCGCAATATCGCAGTCCCGCTAAAAATCGCAGATCGCCGCCATTACTAGTAAAATCTAAAAAAAAAATTAAAAACCCCATAAATTAATTCTCATCATTCGTAAACGCGGCAACTTTTGCGCAAACAAATCAATAAACGCCAATTGCGATTTTTTTTACCAAAAATATGAGGAAGAATATAAATCAGCCATTTTTTTTTTATATTTTTTTTTTAATTTGTATTTTAGCAAAAAGTAAGAAAGTTTTTTTTTTGCAAAATTTTTTTGTTTATAGCGGTGATCAGAAATGACGCAGAGGGGATCAAATACCACCAAAAGAAAGCTCTATTTGTGGGGAAAAAAGGACGCAAATTTTGTTTGGGTACAACGTCGCACGAACGCGCAATTGTCAGTTAAAGTGACGCAGTGCCCAATCACAAAAAGTGCTCTGGTCCTAAAGGGGGAAATCCTTCCGGGGCTGAAGTGGTTAAGAAAATGTACAAGGCAGTTGCTTATTAAAGCGGTTGTATACCCCGCTTGGTGATTTTTACCTACAGGTAAGCCTATAATAATGCTTACCTGTAGGTAAAATGAATATCTCCTAAACCTGTAGAGTTTAGGAGATATTCACCCTGCATGCAGCTGCTGACGTCATTGGCGCATGCACTCTGAAGGTCCTGCATATTGTGGCGGAACTACAAAGATCTTTGCCCGAACGGAGCAGGGGGTCATCGTGGCCGGAGCCCATGAACCCAGAAGAAACGTTGGGGGAACATGTCGGCTCCCTCAGCACTGACTGGGTGCCGCTGCGGGGGCTTCGTTCTAAGGTAAGTATTTCATAATGTGCTAGTATGTGATGCATACTAGCACATTATGCTATTGTCTTGCGGGGTTTTCTTATATTTTTTTCAGCGGTTTACTACTGCTTTAATGTAAGAGGGATCATAGTCAGTTTGAAAAATAAACAGAAAAAAAAGACAAGATTACATATTTATTGAAGTAGATATAGTTGGTGATGGTGGAACAGTCAACCTTATTTTGGCTTCTGTCCTGTATGGCTTTCCATTGGTTGATAACTGTCATGTACGAGGAGCCTGAGATGATGAGGGGGCCTCTTGCACGGTTCCTGTCCAAGCACCTCTGGAAGTTAAGACAAGGTCCGCAAGGGCGATAGAAAGGCATGGGTGCTGACATTGTGGATTGGAGCTTGAGAGTACTATTATCTGGTGTGTAGGAGTACACCTGGTAGTACACTGAGGATGTGCCAAGTTTAGTTAAGACGGGAGTCAGGTCCCAAGCCTAGTCTAGTAGCAGCAAGAACACAGGAGCAAGACTGAAGACCATTCAGCAAAGAGCTTTTGTAAGTCTAGTAGCAGCAAGAACACAGGAGCAAGGCTGAAGACCATTCAGCAAAGAGCTTGTGTAAGTCTAGTAGCAGCAAGAACACAGAAGCAAGACTGAAGACTATTCAGCAAAGAGCTTTTGTAAGTCTAGTAGCAGCAAGAACACAGGAGCAAGACTGAAGACCATTCAGTAAAGAGCTTGTGTAAGTCTAGTAGCAGCAAGAACACAGGAGCAAGACTGAAGACCATTCAGCAAAGAGCTTGTGTAAGTCTAGTAGCAGCAAGAACACAGGAGCAAGACTGAAGACCATTCAGCAAAGAGCTTTTGTAAGTCTAGTAGCAGCAAGACCACAGGAGCAAGACTGAAGACCATTCAGCAAAGAGCTTGTGTAAGTCTAGTAGCAGCAAGACCACAGGAGCAAGAGTGAAGACCATTCAGCAAAGAGCTGGTGTAAGTCTAGTAGCAGCAAGAACACAGGAGCAAGAATGAAAACCATTCAGTAAAGAGCTGGTGTAAGTCTAATAGCAGCAAGAACACAGGAGCAAGACTGAAGACCATTCAGCAAAGAGCTTGTGTAAGTCTAGTAGCAGCAAGAACACAGGAGCAAGACTGAAGACCATTCAGCAAAGAGCTTTTGTAAGTCTAGTAGCAGCAAGACCACAGGAGCAAGACTGAAGACCATTCAGCAAAGAGCTTGTGTAAGTCTAGTAGCAGCAAGACCACAGGAGCAAGAGTGAAGACCATTCAGCAAAGAGCTGGTGTAAGTCTAGTAGCAGCAAGAACACAGGAGCAAGAATGAAAACCATTCAGTAAAGAGCTGGTGTAAGTCTAATAGCAGCAAGAACACAGGAGCAAGACTGAAGACCATTCAGCAAAGAGCTTGTGTAAGTCTAGTAGCAGCAAGAACACAGGAGCAAGACTGAAGACCATTCAGCAAAGAGCTTGTGTAAGTCTAGTAGCAGCAAGAACACAGGAGCAAGACTGAAGACCATTCAGCAAAGAGATTGTGTAGAGTCCAGATTACATAGCAGCAGTGGACAGCATGTACAATACATGCCAGCAATGATGCATTTGTGTTGGCAGATGGTAGGGTCCCACATCTGGCTACTGGGTGGCGCCTGGAAGGTATATATGCAGAGAGGGAGAGTTGGCAGGGGGCAGATCAGTTCTAATAAAATGAGTCGTCAAAGCCTCTGGCTGTGTGGACCTTGTGGGGAATGGCTAGGTGCCCAGAGGGGTGGTGCCCCAGGGATCAAGAGATGAAGGAGGTGACATAATGGGTACCAAAAAAGTGCTGAGCCTCTGTTGATGCCTGAATATTAACCTACATCTATCATGCGTGCAAATCACCAACTGCTCCTATATTAAACTGTCTTCCATGCCTTTTAGAACACAGTAAATATTTCAATAATCACAACTGTCTGGGGTCTGAATCAAGCATCTTGTGTTCCCACTTTGAGAACTTATGGCAACCATAGCTACTGAATTATTTTATTTATTTCAGGTGCTTATATAGCGCCATCAATTTACGCAGCGCTTTACACATATGTTATACATTCACATCAGTCCCTACCCTCTAGGAGCTTATAATCTAAGGTCCCTGACTCACATTCATATACTTGGGCCAATTTAGACAGGATCTAATTAACCTACCAGCATGTCTTTGGAGCATGGGAGGAAACCAGAGTACCCGGAGGAAACCCACACAGGCAAAGGGAGAACATGCAGACTCCTGGCAGGTAGTGTCGTGGTTGGGATTTGAACCAGTGACCCTTTTGCTGCTAGGTGAAAGTGCTGTTCACTACACCACTATGCCACCCAATTACAAGTTGAGTAGCTCCTTCCAGGAGTGGATATGCACACAGGCTGAAGATCTGCGTTGGGCTAGGTTACGGTGCTCGTGAAGTCACGCTGTGCCCATGGCAGGTTGCAACATGAGCACTTAGATTTCCATGCCCGCAAAGATCCCTAAATAAGGGCTTAGGTGATTGGATGGACCAACTGTTACAGCGCTTGGTGCAGACACTTCCATCTTATCTAACATAATATTTGATACAGAGATTGGAGGGAGTAATTTGGCAGAGGAGAGAAAAGAAAAGTGGGTGATGTGATGTTACCACCCTATTGACCTCAATCCCTCATGGACAAAGTTTGGAGCAGGGTGGATTTGATTTAAGTCATATCGATTCAAAGTGGAGTTCCACCGAAAAATGGAACTTCCGCTGGATTGCTCCCCCCCCCCCCTCCGGTGCCACATTTGGCATCTTTCAGGTGGGAGCAGGGACCCGTTTTTGACAGGTCCCCTTCCCCTCCTTCCTCCGCCACTGGGCCAATCAAAACAGTGCAGTGCGCATCACGCATGCACAGTAAGGAACCAATAGTGAAGCCAAAATGCTTCACTTCTGGGGTCCCTTATCAGGCTGGACCTCCTCTTTAAGGCTCCATGCACACTGTAGCTGTTAAATGATCGTTTTTGGGCATTTGGGCATTTTTTTTAACAGCCCATAAACTCCCCTCTATGTTATCCTATGTGTCCATGCACACATGGACGTTTATCGTCGTTTATCAGCAGTGGAGTTTATGGGCTGTTGTCAGAACGCCCTTAAATTACATTCAAGAGTCATTTTTATGACCACAAAAAATGTTGAAAGCTTAAAAACGCTTATAAACGCCCAAAAACGCTCAAAAACATGGCTCACCAATGTTTTTGGACATTTTTGATCCATTTAAAAAAAAAAAAAACGCTCAAAAATGCTAGTGCATTAACGCTGATAAAAGCTGAAAAACTCACTACAAAGCTACTGATGTTTTAGACCATCCATTGTGCATGGAGCTCATAATTTTTTAAGAGCGACTGTCATCTCTGTCCTGCAGCGGCTCCTCCTCTGACCCGCTGTTGACTCACCAACAGTCCCATTCACTTGACACAACAAGGTGAGGGACGTGGCGGCAGCAGGTGAGTGGATGCCCGCTAACAGGCGCTGCCATGATGGATCTGAAATGACAGGTGCTCTTTAAATGTAAGGACTCATTCTTGCTGGTAGTTAGAATCTTTAATATTTACAAACAAAATTTAGAATAATAAGCTGTCAGGTTAGTAAAATAGCAATATCAGAACCGATTCAATCATACAGTTTGTAATGCACATAGATTTTCAAAAGAATCTGATAAAGGTATATTCCTGAACTTCATTTTATCTCATGGTTACTGCGACATTGTGTGAATGCATCAATGCAGTGCATGTTATCTTAGCTTGCAGAGCTTGGATTCATTAAATGAGTTTACGAAACATGTAAATATTGCAGAACATACAGCCTCATGCTGCATAACCCCATTTAATGCTGAATAAACTAAATTATTAATGTATCTTATATAGAAAACTATCTTTATATAGATTTTTACTCCAAAAGCATTTTATTAACCACTTAAGGACCGGAAGGATTTCCAGCTTTAGGACCGGAGCCCTTTTTGCGATTCGGCGCTGCGTCGCTTTAACTGACAATTGCGCGGTCGTGCGACGTTGTACCCAAACGAAATTTGCGTCCTTTTTTTCCCACAAATAGAGCTTTCTTTTGGTGGAATTTGATCACCTCTGTGTCATTTCTGATCACCGCTATAAACAAAAGAAGAGCGACAATTTTGCAAAAAAACCCAAATTTCTTACTTTTTGCTAAAATACAAATCCAAAAAAAATATATAAAAAAACATTTTTTTTCATCAGTTTTGGCCGATTTATATTCTTCCTCATATTTGTGATAAAAAAAATTGCAATCAGCGTTTATTGATTGGTTTGCGCAAAAAGTGGTTGCGTTTACGGATGATGAGAATTAATTTCTGGGGTTTTTATTTTTTTTTACTAGTAATGGCGGCAATCTGTGATTTTTAGCGGTACTGCGATATTTCAGCGGACATATCGGACCATTTTGACACTTTTTTGGGACCATTGGCATTTATACAGCGATCAGTGCTATAAAAATGCACTGATTACTGTGTAAATGCCATTGACAGTGAAGGGGTTAACCTGCAGGGGGCGCTCTAAGTGTTAACTGTGTTCCCTGGGCGTGTTCTAACTGTGGGGGGACTGCCCTAGCTGGGGAAGGGAAGCGATCACAGCTTCCGTGTAGAGGAAGGCTGTGATCACAGCCCTTCCCCCTCTCACAGAACGGAGGTCTGTGTTTACTTACACGGACCTCCGTTCTTTCACTCCGGGGGGGGCATCGCGGGAGATCGACTCCGCCCCACCCGCTCCCTGGCCCTCCCCGGACACAGTGAGCGCGCGGGCGCGCCTCCGGCGGCGCGTGCGCGCTCACTGGGCTCGATCTCTGTCGTCAAATGCCGATCAGCCGTCGGCAAAAGGTTAAAATAAATTTGATAAAAATTTTTAAACAATAGGATTTTTTGACTTACCGCAAAATCCTTTTCTCTGAGTTCATTGACGGACGCAGCCTCTATTCTTGACATGTGGTCTATGCACCTTTCACTTGGAGTGGACTAGGCAGAACGTAGTTCAGCTCAAAGCAGACACAGCCTCTCCCAGGGGGCAGTCTTCACTTGGCATAACCCCTCCTGCCCTGCTCAGCAACTCAGTTCATAACAGGCAGTACAAACTCAACAAAAGAGGGGTGGGTGCTGCGTCCGTCAATGAACTCAGAGAAAAGGATTTTACGGTAAGTCAAAAAATTCTATTTTCTCAATCGTTCATTGACGGACACAGCCTCTATTCTTGACATGTGGGGATGTCCCAAAGCAGTGTCACAACGAGGGGTGGGCAACAACAACAACAGTACCCAACCAAAGAGTTCTCCGGGAGGTGCCAGACGCGCCTCACACCACCGCCTGTAAAACTTTGCGGCCAAAAGCAGCATCGGAAGACGATGCAACATCAACTCTGTAAAACTTGGAAAAAGTGTGCACCAAGGACCAAGTGACCGCCTTGCACATCTGAGAAACCGACGCCTGGTGTCGGAGAGCCCAGGAAGTACTAATCGCCCTGGTAGAGTGAGCCATGACCGGAAAGGGGGCTCCTGGCCCCGATCAGCATACGCACGGGTCACCGTCTGCCGTATCCAACGGGAAATGGTGGCCGACGAGGCCGCCATCCCCTTGCGCGGGCCATTCACCGCTACAAAAAGCGCAAGGCCGTGGCTACCAAATACACCCGCAGAGCCCTAACCACATCCAGAGAGTGCAAAGCAACTTCCTTAGGATGAGAAGGGCACGGACACAGTGAAGGGAGGACAATGTCCTCATTGATGTGAAAAGAAGAGACCACCTTCGGTAAGAAGGATGGAGAAGGGCGCAAAACCGCCTTGTCCCTATGTAGACCAAGTACGGGGACCTACAGGACAGAGCCGCCAGCTCAGACACCTAGCGGATGTTATCGCAACCAGAAAAGCCACTTTCTGCGGGAGCAGTTGCAGGGAAATTTCCCTGATATTTTCGAAAGGCGGCTTCTGAAGCACTGAAAGGACCAGATTAAGGTCCCAATGCGCCAAGGACGACCGTACCTGGGGAGCGACATGGAACCCCCTGGACAAAGGTACGGATCAAAGAATGTGTCACCAAGGGACGCTGAAAAAGAATTGCCAGGGCAGAAATCTGCCCCTTAACCGTGCTCAATGCCAACTATCTAGGCCTTGCTGAAGGAAGGTCAGCACCCGAGCCACCGAAAAAGAATGGGGGTTCCATCCCCCCGCCTCGCACCAGGCAATGTAAGCCTTCCAGGTGCGGTGATAAATCGAAGTGGCCTTACGTGCCTTGAGCATAGTGGGAATGACAGACTCAGAGAGTCCCCTATCTTTTAACACCTGGGACTCAATAGCCAGGCCGTTAAAGCCAGCGAGGGTAAAGCAGGGTGCAAGATGGGTCCCTGTGAAAGTAGGTCCTCGCGAAGCGCGAGCCGTCAGGGAACATCGACCACCATCTGCACCACGTCAGTGTACCAAGGACGCTGAGGCCAATCTGGTGCTACCAGAATTGTTGGAATCCCTTCCGCCTCTATCCTGCACAGCAGGCGTGGGAGTAGCGGAAGTGGAAAGAAGGCATAGAGCAATCGGTACCGAGACCACGGAGCCACGAGGACGTCTGCCGCGTCTGCCAGCGGATCCCTTGTTCTGCTCACGAAGGCCGGCACCTTCCGGTTGAGCCGGGACGCCAGGAGGTCCACCTCTGGTGTACAACACCTTTGACAAATCTGGCGGAACACTTCGGGGTGCAGGGACCACTCTCCCTGATCCAGCCTCTGGCGACTGAGGTAGTCCGCCTGCCAATTCTCGATGCCCGGGATCTGAGCGGCGGAGATTGCCGACACGTGAAGCTCTGCCCACCGCAGAATGTGGGCTACTTCTGATACCGCTGCCACGCTTCTCGTTCCGCCCTGATGGTTCACGTAAGCCACAGCCGTGGCGTTGTCTGACTGGACCCGAACAGGTCACCCATGCAACCTCCCCGACCAGTGGGAGAGGCAAAGCCTGATCGCTCGAAGTTCCAGCACATTGATCGGGAGACGGGACTCTTCCGGAGACCATCGGCCCTGGGTCGACAACCGCCCCAGGAACCCCCCCCAGCCGTATAGGCTGGCATCCATCGTGACCACCGTCCAGTCCACGGGAGAAAACAACTTCCCCAGCCCCAAGGCCGGGGGCCCGCAGCCACCAGGCGAGGGAAACTCGAGTCCGGTGATCCAAACTGATCACCTGATCCAGGGATAGTGGAGACTTGTCCCATCTTGCCCGCTGCAGGGACCGGGTGTGACTCTGGGCATAAGGCACTGCCTCGAAGCTGGAGACCATCAGCTCCAACACCCTCATGCAAAATCTGAGAGAGGACCACTGCTGGGACAGCAGGGCCCGCACCGCAACTTGGAGCGTCAAGACCTTGGTGGCAGGGAGAAACACCTTCGCCCACTCCGTGCCCAGGACCAAGCCCAGATATTCCAACCGGCGCGACGGAGTCAGTACCGACTTCGGAAGATTGATCACCCAGCCGAAGTCCCACAGGAAACCGAGGGTGATGTCCACACTGTCCTCCAATGCTGAGGCCGACTCCGCCCGCAGGAGGAGGTCGTCGAGATATGCCACCACTGCTATGCCCCTTTGCCACAGCAGAGCCAGTACCGGGGATAGGAGCTTGCTGAAAACCCGCGGGGCTGAGGCCAGACGGAACGGAAGGGCCACAAACTGGTAGTGGAGATCCCCTACCGCAAAACGCAGAAAGCGCTGGTGGCGCACACATATGGGCACATGCAGATACGCGTCCTTGATGTCTATGGAGGCCAAGAAGTCTCCCTGACGAAGCGCCGCCACCACAGAGCGGACAGATTCCATTCTGAATTTCCACGCCCTCACAAAGAAGTTGAGAGCCTTCAGGTCCAAGACAGGCCTGACCCCATCTTTTTTTGGAACCACAAAAAGATTTGAATAAAAACCGCGGAAACGTTCCGCCAAAGGGACCGGAACAATCACCCCCTGATGGAGCAGGACTTGCAGGCCCCAAACAGGGCATGCCGTCACCCCGGGGGTAGCCTCAGATTGGAGGCGAAGAACCTGTCCGGGTGCTAGGTACGGAACTCTATCTTGTACCCGGACAAAACCACCTTGCGCACCCAGAGATCCGAGATGCGAGAGGTCCACCGGTCTGCGAACCGCAAGAGCCGTCCCCCCACCCGAACCGCGGGCGGGGGCAACCCATCATGCAGAGGCGGACTTCTCCTCCGCCTTCTTGATCTTACGCTGGCAGGGACGCTTCTGGCCCCCCGCGGGGTCCTTGGCGGGCTGAGAGACCTTGTTCGGGGCACGTGGTGCACGAAAAAACCTCTTTGGAGTAGGGAAGGAAGAGACCGCCCTGCACCGGGGCTCCTTGCCCCCTCTAGGCTCCGGGAGGAATGTACTCTTCCCCCCCCAGTGTAATCCTTGATGATCTCATCCAGGGAGGCCCCAAAGAGATGAACACCTCCAAACGGCAGGTCCGTCAGGCCCTTCTTTGACGCCTGGTCTCCTGATTAACATCTAAGCCACAGCAGACGCCTAATGACGACTGCAAACATGGACAGCTTTGACAGCATGGGAGCCATGTCGAGGGCCACATTACAGAGGTACTTAAGGCCCTGAATCAGCTGGTCCGCCAGCTGCACAGGTTCCGGAGGGGACTGGAGATTTTCCAAAGCCCGGTGCACGATGGCCGAAGCTAGCGCCGGCCGCATGGCCGACCCCGCGACCAGGAACATTGACTTGGAAACCGCCTCAGTCCTCCTATCGGCTGGGTCCTTAAATGATGGAGAGCCCTCCATCGGAATAGTGGTCGCTTTGTTCAGGCGAGCCACAGGCGGGTCCACCGTTGGGGACTTCCACTTCTGCAACAGGGTATCCTCAAAGGGATAACGCACAGAAAAACGTTTAGGCATGACAAATGAACCCTGAGGTTGCTGCCACTCCTTGTAAACAAACTGATCAAAGTACGACAAATAAGGGAATACCTTAGGCGTCCGGGCCGGCCTATGCGACCCAAAAGTGTACGGCGCCCCCTGTGTCGCAGCCGGACCCAGCTTCAGCGTCTCACGGACCGCTGAGACAAATGAGCTCACCAGAGCCCGTTCACGAGCCGCGGTGGCCCTCGAGGGCTCATCCTCTTCATCAGAGGGGTCCCGAACTCGCCTTCCAACAGCTCCAGGGGGGTCCCCGACACCACGGAGCCCCCATTAGGCTCCGAGTCCTTACCAGAGGATGGGGGAGGGGGTGGCCATTTTCTCGCCACCCCACGGTCACGGATTGGCTCCACCCGGGAGAAGAATCCCTCCAGGATAGCCGTCAAACTGTCCAGCTGAACCACAGGTCCCAGCGCTCCCTGGTCCCCACCGGAGACACCTGGCTGGGAAGCACCTGCTTCAGCCGCCATTGCCCGCACCCCGGAAGACCCACCGGCCACACCGGACTGTGCGTTCCACACTGCCCCTCAAGCTGTCACACTAGGGCCCCAGAGGCTCCCAAGAGGACTCACCTCACTGACCCGGGTGCTGCTGCTAGCGCTGCTGTAGCTGCTTGTAACCACCACTGCTGCTGCTCTGCGTCCCCCACGTGTAGGAAAGACTCTTCAGGCCTGATCCGCGCCAAGAGAAACAGGACCGCCCATCCAGCCAGTGAATCTAAGGCCAGGATACGGCCGCCTTATGCACTAGAGGCCAAACACAGTGGCCGGCTACCGCAAAATGGCGGCCGCGATATAAATGCGGCCAGCTACAGGAAAATGGCGGCCGTGCACAACACGTGGCCGGCTACAGGAAAATGGCGGCCGTGCACAACATGTGGCCGGCTACAGGAAAATGGCGGCTGACTAACATGCCAATCGCCCGTAGCCATCCAGGGGGAACGCAGCCAGACAAGGAGTGCTACAGTCCAGGGGGGGGCAATACTAGAGGATAGGCAAAACCACCTATACACACAGAAGGGGGACACTACCTGCTGCCCCCCATCCCCCCGCAGGGTGGGAGGAGGGGGAATGAGAAGCGTACTCACCACTCTGGACGGGCGCAGCGGGTAGCCATCTGAGGCAGACCTGCCACCCCGCCGGTTCGGGGGGAACTGCTGGACACGCATCACCCGTGACGCGGACTCTGGGGGCCCGGTCCTAGGTGTGCTGGTGGGACGTTCAACCCGCCGGCCGCCCCGCACGGAACGAGGCCCGACGTGACCGACCCCATGGGCAGCTAAGGGTCGGCTCACATCCGTCGGCCGCGCTGGGGAGACTCCCTGGATCTAGGATATCCAGCCTGTCACCCAGCCGGCTACTTGATTGCATTCTTCATAAGAAATCTTGAGAAAAAAGAAAAAAGAACGGGGAACCGCAGATCCCAGCAGGGAGCCAGGTCCTACTCCTTGCATTAGGCAGAAAAAACTGAGTTGCTGAGCAGGGCAGAAGGGGTTATGCCAAGTGAGGACTGCCCCCTTGGAGGGGCTGTGTCTGCTTTGAGCTGAACTACGTTCTGCCTAGTCCACTCCTAGTGAAAGGTGCATAAACCACATGTCAAGAATAGAGGCTGCGGCCGTCAATGAACGATTGAGAAATCTGATTTCAATTTAAAAAATCATATTTAAAGCATAACTCCACTCTTGTTGAGAAAAAAACATTCCCCTCTGGGTGATCTATGTACAGTTGTCACGGTCCAGGCGGTGCAGTCTGTCTTTTGCAGGGAACAACCACTCTTACACACCCGATTCGGGGACCCCTGGTAGTAGAGACAGGAAGTCCCGGAGTGCGGGATGGCACGAGGGCTGGATGGTCACTGGTGGTATTGTGAAGCTCCAGATGGTCGTGCAGGCAGATGGATGGTCGTACAGGCTGGGTCGGCAACTGGCAGGCAGGCAAGGTACAAGAGGGTCAGGCAGAGAATGGTCAAAGTCCAAGCAAAGTTCATAAATGGGCTGGCGGCACAGTATAAGGGGTCAGGCAAGCAGATGGTCGCGGAAAGCCGGGGTCGGTGCCGGCAGACAGATAGCAGGTCGGGACAAGCCAGGTCGGATCACAGATACAGGAAACAATACAGGAACAGGTATGAGGTAGCAGAGCTGGGGCTCACAGGTACTCAGACGCTGTAGAACGGACAGCACTTGCTACACGAAGCACATTGTTTAAATAGGGCTGCCCAGAGCGACCTCCTCCGGGAGCTCGAGGAAACAACAGTCAAGTGCAAACAAGTTCTCAGGACAGTTTTCTCCTAACATTGCCCCCCCCCCCCCAAGGGGCAGCCTCCGGATGCCCAGCTTGGCCAGCTTAGCCGGATTGTTGTCTTTGAAGGTTTGAACACAGTCGTCTGCATGGAGATTGGCTTCAGGTTCCCAGGAGCTTCCCTCTGGGCCGTAGCCCTTCCACTTTACAAGGTACTTGATCCTGCCACCCCTCTTCCTGCAGTCGAGGTTTGACTCAACCTCAAACTCCTCTGCTCCATCAATCAGGACGGGGACCGGGGGAGCTGTAGCTCTGTCAGGAAATGGATCTGGGGCCACCGGCTTCAGCAAGGACACATGGAATACTGGATGTATCCACAAGGATGGGGGAAGTTCCAACTCAAAAGAGACCTGGTTGATTCTCCTGCACACTGAGAAGGGACCGATAAAACGAGGACCCAGCTTTTTAGATGGGCAAGCAAGCCTCAGGTTCTTGGTTGAGAGCCAGACCTTATCACCGGGTAGGAGGTTGAGCTCACCCCGTTTCTTCTTATCGAAAGCCACTTTGGTGGCTTCTTGTGACCAGGACAGTGTATCTTGCAGGAGCTTCCAATTAGCCTGAACAGAAAGCGCAGATGCCTGTGCCACTGGTACTGTAATCTCCATTGCCAGATTTGGGAAAACGGTGGGGTGGAACCCATAGTTGGCCCAGAAGGGGGATTGCATGGTGGCGGAGTGCACCGAGTTGTTATATGCAAACTCCGCTAGGGGGAGCAACGTGCACCAGTCGTCCTGAGAGTAGGCGGAAAAACTGCGGAGATATTGTTCCAGGGTCTGGTTTGTCCTTTCGGTCTGGCCATTGGTTTGGGGGTGATAAGCAGTGGAAAATGACAGGTCGATCTCCAGGGTAGCACAAAGAGCTCTCCGAGAGGTGAACTGCACCCCCCGGTCGGGCACTATGTTCATCGGAACACCGTGCAGCCGGATAATCTCTTTAATAAAGACTTCTGAGATGAGTCCTTGGACAGGGGGTGTGGGTGAACAGACAGGATTTCTCCGGATTTGCGAGAAGTAAGTGATCCTGTGTGAGGAGGAAATTCCTGGGCTGGAGGATGGTGTCAGGAGAAGTAGAAGTTCCGGGTTCCGTGTACATACGGGACAGAGTGTCCGGTTTACTGTTTTTTGCCCCTGGGCGGTACGTCAGGTGGAACTGGAACCAGGAGAAGAAAAGTGCCCATCGGGCCTGGCGGGGACGGAGTCTTTTGGCAGTGCGGAGATACTCCAGGTTTTTATGGTCCGTATATATCAGAAAAAGGGTGCTGGGCTCCCTCCAACCGATAGCGCCATTCCTCCAGTGCGGTCTTAATGGCCAGTAGCTCTGTCGCCAATGTCATTGTTTCTTTCCGGGGCAGTGAGCTTGCGGGAGAAGAAGGCTACTGGATGAAGAAGTGCCCTTGCTCCCCGTGTCTGGGACAGGACCGCTCCCACATACACCTCCAACACATAGGGCAACGTGGCATCCGGGTGTTTCAGGATGGGTGCTGAGGTAAAAAGCTCCTTTAGAGCCTGAAAGGCATCCTGGGCCTCGGACGACCATTGAAACCGTTGACCCTTGTTCGTGAGACGGGTGATGGGGCGATGATAGCCAAGAATGCCTTTATGAATCTTCTATAAAAGTTCGCAAATCCTACGAACCAGTGGACCACAGGTGCCAGCCAGTCCAGGATAGCAGTAACTTTCTGCGGATCCATGGTGACCCCGGAGACTGATAAAATCAATCCTAGAAACTGGATAGTAGAGCGCTCAAAGGCATATTTTTCCGCCTTTGCATATAGTCTATGCTGCCGCAAGCGGCCCAGGACACAGCCCACATGTTTCCGGTGCTCTTCCAGGGATGGAGAGAAAATTAGAATATCATCCAGAAATATGATGATGAAGATTTCCAAGTAATCCCGAAAGACATCATTGACCAGATGCTGAAATGTGGCAGTGGCATTGCAGAGCCCGAAGGGCATAACAAGGTACTCGTAATGACTGAAACGAGTTCCACTCATCACCCTCTCTGATGCGGATTAGGTTGTATGCCCCTCTGAGATCAAGCTTCGTGAACACGGTGGCCGACCCAAGCCTTTGAAAGAGTTCCGGTACAAGCGGGAGAGGGTATCGGTTCTTGACCGTAATCCGATTCAGCTCACGGTAGTCTATGCATGGACGAAGAGAGTGGTCCTTTTTTTCGACAAAAAAGATGCCAGCACCGGCAGGAGAGGTACAGCGTCTGATGAACCCTTTGGCCAAGTTTTTGTCCAGATATGTTTTGAGAGCTGCTAACTCTGGTTCAGATAGTGGGAAAATGCGCCCAAAGGGGACCTCCGTGCCCGGCAGCAACTCTATGGGGCAGTCATAAGGTCTGTGCAGAGGGAGTTGGTCTGCCCCCTTCCTGCTAAAGACATCCAGGTATTCATGATACACAGAAGGCACTGCTTCACGGTTTCTAGGTCTGGGTCAGAATCCAAACTAAGGAGAGATGGGCCAACGTTCCGGGAGGGAAGTTGGCCACAGTAGGGAGAAGGGAACTGAATGAGTCCAGAGGCCCAGTCTATGCTGGGACTGTGTGCTCGGAGCCAGGGCAGCCCCAGGATGATGGGGAACAAAGGTGATGCTATGACGTCAAGGATCAAGAGCTCCTGGTGCCCCTCGGTGGTGGATACGGGAATTGGTTGAGTCTCCATGATCACTTGGCCTGATTTGATGGCCGTCCCGTCAGCCAAGCGAATGGTCATTTTGTGAGCTTTGGGACGCAGGGGCAGCTGGTGTAGTGTAGTGAAGGCTTGGTCCACAAAGCAACTACACGCCCCTGAATCAATAATCGCTGGGGTTTGAACGCTCCCTCCGGGCAACTGTAAAGAGACAAGAAGAGTCAGGTGAGACAAATGGTGATTGGTAGATGTGGTCTCCTGGTTAGCCTGGAGGCGCCACTTACCGGCTTTGGCAGGGCAGGTCCTCACCATGTGTCCGGGTTCACCGCAGTACAAGCACAGGCTGAGTGCCCGGTGTCTCTGTCTCTCCTCAGGAGTGAGGGACAGGCGCAGGAGGTTGATGTGCATGGGTTCAGGCCCCCGGTTTGCGCTGGTAAGGAAGCCACATGGCTGGGGACCCGGGGCATCATGCAGGTTAGACGGGGTCCTGCGGAGGTGCCAGCGAACCGTTCAGCCCGGCGTTCCCTGAGCCTCTGATCTATCTGGATGGCCAGGTTGATTAAAGTTTCCAAGGTGCCAGGCACCCGGACACAGGCAAGCTTATCTTTCAATGGTTCCGAAAGTCCTAAGCGGAACTGGTAGCAGAGTGCCGCATCGTTCCAGGCGTTGTCAGCACTCCAACGCCGGAACTCGGCAATCTCTATGACTCTCAAAGGCCCGGGCGCGACATTATGGCATCACGTCCGGGCCAGTGGAAGTAAACAAAGACGGGGACAGGAAAGCCTGAGATCCTTAATTTTTTGCTTGATCTCAGGCTTTCCAGGTCTTATAGACCGCATATCTCTCCATAAAGAGGCCCTGTTTATATTTCTTGTAATAGGAATAAAAGTTATTATAAAAAAACGTTAAAGGGAAAGTGTAAAAAGAAAAAAAAAATTAAATGAAATAAACAATAAAATAATTAAAGCTCCCCTGTCCTGGCAAGCTCGCACGCAAAAGCGAAAGCAAACGTAGGTCGCACCCACATATGTAAACGACATTCAAACTACACATGTAAGGTATTACTGCGATCGTTAGAGCGAGAGCCATAATTCTAGCCCAAGACCTCCTCCGTAACTCTAAACTTGTAACCTGTAAAAAAAATTTAAGCCTTGCCTATGGAGATTTTTAAGTACCAAAGTTTGGCACCATACCATGAAGGTTCGCAAATTTAAAGCGTTACAAGTGAGGTATCTATTTGCTTGGCGTAACATCATCTGTCACATTATACAAAAAAATTGGGCTGAATTTACTGTTTTGGTTTATTTTTATTCATGAAAGTGTTCATTTTCCAAAAAAAAAATTGCATTTGAAAAATTACTGCACAAATGCCGTGTGACATTAAACATTGCAATGACTGCCATTTTATTCCCTAGGGTGTCTGCTAAAAAACATATATAATATTTGGGGGTTCGGAGTAATTTTCTAGCAAAAAATTATGATTTTTACATGTAGGAGAGGAGTGCTGGAATTTGCTCGGTATGGAAGTAGTTAAAAAAAAACAAGAAAAAAAAACATCTCTGTACTCACTTGCTCTGTGCAATAGAATTGCACAGAGCGGACCCCATCCTCCTCTTCTCGGGTCCCCCTCCAGTGCACCTCCATTCTGTCCAGTGCCCCCACGGGAAGCTGCTTCCCATGGAGGCACTTTTGCGTGCTCGCTCCCGAGCCTCAGCTGTTGCGTCCATTGACACGGCCTGAAGAAGGGACCGGAGCCCCGCAATGCGTCACCGACTCACTACCCTTCCTGTGTTTAACTGGACAAGAGGAGACTTTTGGCTCTCTACTGGGAACGAACGGACCGGAACGATCGGTACTTCCATCAGTGGCTAGGAGGAGGAAATGCCGGGAGCCACCGACGCTTCCTTCCCACCGCATCACCGCCAGGCAGTTCCTTCTTCACCCCAGGAGCACCTCCTCCAGGACTCCCACACAGCCAGCAGTGGCTTGAAACTGCAATGCTTACCTGATTACTACCATTGTGAGCAGGTTTTTACCACTTTTAATAAATTATGTTTTTACTTCAATACTGCACTTAGAGGCGCACTTTTTGTTCTTTGACACAGACAGTAGGACTTGGCCCCACCGCCCCCTCCCTCGTCACTCGAGTTAATTGACAAGATTGGAAGCCAATGGCTGCCGCTGCTATCAATCTGCCCAATGAGGAGGGAGACAGCGGCGAGAGCTGCTGCTCTTGTGCACCGCGCTGGATCGGATCAGGCTCAGGTAGTGCAGGAATCACACGTGTGGGCACCCATCTTTGGCTTCAAAGCAGGGTGTGCACTGCGAATGCGTGAGTTGCGCTGCGCCTTGTGAATGGCCGGCGTATCTTCTGGGACCTGTGACGTGTCCCAGAAGTTCGCCGATTGGGAGGGGGGGTGAACTTACCTCCGGAGCCATGGCAAAACAGGGTCCCCGGTCGTCCCCCCCACCCCAAAAAAACTGACATACCAATTGTGGCATGTCAGGGGGTCACCTTCCTTTAAAGCGGAAGTTCCATTTTTGGGTGGAACTCCGCTTTAAGGTAAAAAACGTTGAGTTTTTAGAACCACTTTAACCCCTTCCCAGCCAGTGTCATTAGTACAGTAACAGTGTATACGCAATATTATCACTGATTATTGTATTAGCCCCGCACAGGCAGTGCAAATCATATGTGATGTCCATGCGATGCAATTTCAGCCATACAGATTGTATGGCTGATATGGCATCGCATTCAGACCAAACACACACAGGACCCTCTTTTTTTGGTCCATAGCAGAATCGGATCGCATGGGTGTTCATACTCATGCGATCCGATTCCAGTGCGAGTTTGTAGTTCGCACTGCGATATGCGAGCTGAAAAGGGTCTGTCATTAACAATGTATTGACACCTCCCTTCAGTTCGCATAGGGCAGTGTGAACTGCCGTGCGAGTCGGGTGCGATATGGGAACCCGCAGTGGATTTGCATCGCAGGGTTACCACATCGCACCTATGTGAACCAGGGCTCAGTGTCACTGGTGATGTCAATGGCAGATAGTCAGGTCCCCCCAGCCCAGTTAGTGTCAGATTGCTTGCCGCATTATCGCAGGCCCTTAATCAGTTGCTGATCTCCAATAGTAGTAAAGATTTTTTTTTTAAGTTTGCAATTTATATACCATAGTTTGTAGGCACTATAACTTTCACGCAAACCAATCAATATACACTTATTGAATTTTTTTTTATCAAAGACATGAAGCAGAAAACATTTTGTCCAAAATTTATGAAGAATTTTTCAATTTTTTGTTTTTTTATTGGATATGTTTTGTAACAGAAAGTAAAAAATGTTTGTTTTTTCATTAATATTGCAAAAAAATAAAAAAAACCAGTGGTGATCAAATATCACCGAAAGAAAGCTTTATTTGTGTGAATAAAATTATATAAATTTAATTTGGGTTCAGTGTTGCATGTCTGCGCAATTACCAGTTAAAGTAGCACATTGCTAAATAGCAAAAAATGGCCTGGTCATGAAGGGGGTAAAATCTTCTGGAGGTCAAATGGTTAAGCCATAATATGCTATGTGCACTGCATGCTAGCAGAGTATGGCATACTTACCATAAACAAAGCCCTCCAGCAGCGTGCTGTCACCACTGACTGGGCTGCTTGAATGGCTGAGCTGCGATGACATTACTCCCGTGCATGCGTGTGGGAGTCATGGCCACGGCACAGAGCTCTGAAGAGAGCGCATGCGCCAGTGAAGTCACTGGCTGCATCCTGCGTGAATATTTCCTAAACACCGCAATTATAGGCTAACCTGTAGGTACAACTTCAAAAACTGAGTTTACTACCTTTTTTAAGAGAAGTAAATTGACAAATTTAGCAAAACATGACATTGATATGCAAGGGAAAGATACAAGCTCTCTAAGAATACAGATTGTAGAGCGTGTTATTAAACCTACAAGTGGTGGGGGTAGATTTTCAATGTTGTTGGACATTCACTAACACACAGGAGACACCGCTCTGATCAGTGGAGCTTGGATTTAGACAATCAGCTGCTGCATCTCCCCCAGGTGCTCAGGCTTCACGAATGTCCTCCATACATTCCGATAGGTTAGCAAAATCAAAGCAAAAGATGAGCCGGCACTCTTGGGGATCAGATAATGATAAAGTGCTTTTATTCCATCGTGGCAACGGCAATCAAAAGCTAACGCGTTTCGGCGGCAGTAATGCGCCTTGTTCACAGCTTACTTCTTAGTGAAAAAAACAACATATAAATACATTTTACAGGCTCCCATAGTCTGGTGTGTCTCCTCCCACATTTAATTGATTGATAATCACTAATGATCTACCTGGGAGTTCAAACACTACCGTACTATGGGTACAAAAATAAATACAATAAAGCTAGTTCATGAAAGGATACAAAGTATATGTATTCACATAAAAGAAAAAGTAAAAAGATACAAAATGCTGCACATATGTGTTAGTGTGTTATACTTTTACAAGTTGGACATTCACTTTGAGTACCCGTATCGTATAACTGATAGGCTTAGTTTTGAATAAGATGTGTCACACTATTGTGGGTGAAGGTTTCACTTGTTCCTTAATGGTATACCTCTGGGCAATCCAAAAGAAAGGGTAGCATGCATATGTTCCCATTTTTTAGTGGACAATTGAATCTTAGGCCATTTTGATGGGCTCTGCTGCTCAGCAGGGATCCGTTTATCCCCGCTGAGCCGGAGGAGGACAGGACAGTCTCTGCACTCTGTGCAGAGACTGACCTGTCACAGCTCCATTCTCCTCTATGGAGGATCGGATGAACACGGACCATCTATCCGTGTGCATCCGATCCGATCCGCCAGGCGGATGGAAAATAGGGTTTCCATTCGTCTGTTTTTGGCGGATCGGAGTGGATTGGGTGTCACCAATGACATCCGTCGCTCTATAGCAGGGGTAGGCAACCTCGGCACTCCAGCTGTGGTGAAACTACAAATCCCATCATGCCTCTGCTTCTAGAAGTCATGCCTGTGATTGCCAGGATCTTGCAATGTCTCATGGGACTTGGAGTTTCACCACAGCTGGAGTGCCGAGGTTGCCTACCCCTGCTCTATAGAGAACAGTGGAGCATCCTGAAAAACTGTCAGGCGGACCCAAACCATCCGCTCATGTGAAATGACCCTTATAGAGGTGAAGATATATCAGACTTAGGCCAACCATAAACAGTTCAAATCTCGACCAGTTCAGCACAAACCATCAGAGATTTGAACTGTTAATGGGAAGGCGGAATATACCAAGTTGATGAATCAATCAACTTGCGTACAACCAGCCTGCTGGATCCTCTTACGATTATCGATTATACAGGCTGTAAACTCACTACTTTACATTGTAGCAAAGTGTCACTTCTTCCATGTTGTCACATGAAAAGATAGAATAAAATATTTACAAAAATGTGAGGGGTGTATTCACTTTTTTGAGATACTGTATATACACATTATGCAAGATAACTTCATATAGTTGTAGGACAGGGGTTCTTAGCCTGGGGTCCATGCAGGGCTGCTGTTAGAAGTCATAGCCCCCCCATACAGCCTACCTATCAGACCCCCCACCCCGAAAATATCAATACAATATCTTTCACTAAAAATACACTAAAATCATTATTAACGGACACAAACATACTGTAACATAGCTTACAATATTCCTGCTAAATCTAAAAAGTGAAATTGTATTGAGTTAATAAATAAAGCTTTGTGTAAATTAGGTTTTGGAGCTCATTCACATAGGTGCTGTGGCCTGTACAGTGTGAATCAATGTTTTCTTTTAAGGCCAGTTTCACACTGGGGCGTCGGGACCGGTAGCGGTAAAGTGGCGCTAGTTTTAGCTTTACCACTTTTAAAACAGCGCTTTAGGACCAGAGCACTTTTTATAATTTGGCGCTGCTTTAACTCGTCATTGCGCAGTCATGCAATACTGTACCCAAACTAAATGTGTGTCCTTTGCTCCCCACAAATAGAGCTTTATTTTGGTGGTATTTGATCACCTCTGCACTTTTTATTTTTTGTGATATAAAGGAAAAAAAAATTTTGAAAAAAATATGATATTTTCTACTTTTTGTTATTAGAAAAATACAATAAACTAAATTTTAGTCATAAATGTTTGCCAAAATGCATTCAGTCACATGTCTCGGGTAAAAAAAAAGTCAATTACCATATATGGGCTCTGCAAGCCTGTCTTTGTCTTCTTCGTGGCTGCAGGAGACTACTTGCCACACCAGCTTGAACTGCACTTATGGGACTGGCCAAGGAATTAGCCATGTTGAGCCCATTGAATATTTAATTTTTTGTCACAAGTGATTGAAATATGACAAAAAAAAAATACACAAAGTTGTCACTGAAATTATATATTGCTCACACATGCCATGGGTATGTGTGGAATTACACCCCAAAATACATTCTGCTGCTTCTCCTGAGTATGGGGATATCCCATGTGTGAGACTCTTTGGGAGCCTATCCGTGTATGACAAAAGATGTTCCACACATCAATGAAGTCACTGTGGTGGCTGCTTCATCCCTGAATTGTAGATCAAAAAGGAAAAAGACCCCGAGTGGGACTCTAATAGGCAGCAATACACCACAATAGAATCAAATTGTAACAAAAAGTCATATTTATTTAAAATATTTTGGTCACTCTATAATAGAGGGACGCATGTTGGGTCTAATTTTTGTAATTTTTTTTTCACAAAGTATTTTCGCAGTGTTTTTTAAAATGCAATTTTTGGGGGGAAAAAAACACTTTTTTGAATTTTAATGCACAAAAACACACTATATTGCCCAAATTTTGGGTGAAATATAATCTCATCTCATGCCGAGTGCATAGGCACCAAACATGACATTCTTTAAAACTGACGCACACCGGCAAAGCACGCGACAAACTATATATATATATATATATATATATAGTTTTAAAAGCCTTTACAGGTTATCACTTTAGCTTAACAGAGCTCTACTGCTAGAATTACTGCCCACAATCTGACGTTTGCGGTGATACCTCACATGCATGGTGAAATTGCTGTTTACATACAACACGAGACCAACGCTTGCGTTCACCTTTGCACGTGTGCACGGGGGGACAGGGGTGCATTTTTTTTTTAATTATTCATTTTGCTTTTTATTTTAGTTTTACACTGTCCCTTTCATCTTTTTTTTTTTTTTACTCATTTTTTATTGTTATCACAGGGATTTTAAATACCCCTATGATAAAAATAGGTAGTGTCGCATATTTGTTTTTTTTTAATTTTGGGTCTAGTAGACTCTAGATCTTTCCTCAGCCGTTAAATATCTGACCACACCAATATTGGTGTGATAAGATGCTTTTACAATTTCCCAATGGTGTGTTTATATCCGGTAAAACAAAATGGTCGTAGCCTCTGGTTTCTTAGGCCATAGAGATCATTGGAGCCATTCTAGTCTTCGATCAGCTCTATGGTCAGATGGCGGAACCACTGGCTGCATTCTCCCTTTCCCCGGTGGGACAGGAGAGTCTGAGAAGACCAGCAACATACTAGTACGTTGCTAGTCCTTGTTGGGCAAATGTTATAATGTTCTTTTTTTTCATGCAGCCAGTGGGTTAAATGAAAAAAAAAAAGAATCTTTCGGTGGGTATGCCCACCATTAGAAAACTGCCCTTCATCCACCCAATAGTGGGCATAGCCCCTTTTTAAAAATATATACCGAAGCATAGGGGCAATCCGCCCCAATTTCCACCCACTGTCCCTGTGCTCCTGTATATATGCTCTTTTTTAACTGTCGTGGTGAAATCACCTCCTACAGCACTGGAGTCACTGATTTACATATGGTGGGAGCAAACGCTGTTGCTGTCACCATAAATAAATCAGTGCTGCAGCTGAATGGCGTATCTGAGAAGCAAAAACCGATTAATAAAACACAGTAGCATAAAAAAATGACATTCCTGCTAAGAAGAAAACATTATAAAAGATTACAGGAAAACATTATAAAAACATTACATACCTGCAAAGAAAACATGATAAAAAACAGTAACGAAACATTACAGGTATGCATAAAAAACATTAACAACAGAGAGAACAATAGAAAGAGAATAGATAGAAAATAGAGATAGAAAAACAAGAAACTTACAACTGTTTTTGTCTTTTATTATTTTTTTTTTTTTTTGGATTTTATAACTTTTTTCATTTTTCTTTCACAATTTCCCAATGGCGCTGTTTATATCCGGCGAAATGGAAGTCACAAAATGGTCGTAGCCTCCGGTTTCTTAGGCCATAGAAATGATTGGAGCCATTCTAGTCTTCGATCAGCTCTATGGTCAGTTGACGGAACCACTGGCTGCATTCTCACGTTCCCCGATGGGACAGGAGAGTCTGAGAAGACCAGCAACATACTAGTACGTTGCTGGTCCTTGTTGGGCATATGTTATAATGTTCTTTTTTTTTCCATGCAGCCAGTGGGTTAAATGAAAAAAAAAACAATCAATCGGTGGGTATGCCCACCATTAGAAAACCGCCCTTCATCCACCCACTTCTAATGGTGAGCATAGCCCCTTTTTTAAAATATATACCAGAGCATAGGGGCAATCCACCCCAATTTCCACCCACTGCCCCTATGCTCCGGTATATATGCTCTTTTTTAACTGTGGTGGTGAAATCACCTCCTACAGCGCTGGAGTCACTGCTTTACGTATGGTGGGAGCAAACGCTGTTGCTGTCACCATAAATAAATCAGTGCTGCAGCTGAATGCCGTACGGTTGGTAGGGGACCAGGGATGGCATGTGAAAAATGCCGTCCATGCAGCCAGCTCACTGCATTTGGATTGGGAACATGGGGTGCAGAACCATCTGGAAACAGAAGGGTTCTGACGATCACTTCCTGGAATTTAAGGAGAGATCCATTCCGTCCTGACGCTTTGTATAGCACATAAGCGCTCAGCATAGCCAATTGGAATAAGTAAACAGACACTTTTTTTGTACCAAGTCTGGCCTTACAGGCAATTAAGTACGGCGCCAATAACTGGCCGGTGAGGTCCACCCCTCCTATATTTTGATTATATTCGTGGACACAGAGGGGTTTCTCCACAACACCAGTCGCTGTTGTAATTTGGACTGCCGTGTCTGCTTGAATGGAGGAATTGTATATTCTTTGTATACCTCTACTTCACCGCGAGTAAATTACCACTTTTCAAGCAAGCCCTCTCCACCTAGTCGTTGGGGGAAGCCCCACTGATTAGATCGCACGGTGCCACATGCGCCATTTGATGATCAAACAAGTGACTAAAAAGTGGCACGCTTGAGTACTAATTTTCCACGTACAAATGGTATCCCTTTCTGAATAAGGGTGACACCAAGTCCCACACAACCTTGCCAGCGCTCCCTATGTAGTCTGGGCATCCTTCCGGCTCCACGCAACTATCTTTTCCCTCGTAAACCATAAAACTATATTTATAGCCTGTGGCCCTGTCACAGAGCTTATACATCTTGACCCCGTATCTGGCACGCTTGCTGGGGAGAAACTGCTTGAAAGCAAGACGGCCATAAAATGTAATCAGGGACTCGTCTACGCAGACAACCTGGTCGGGAATAAACAGTGCTGCAAATTGTGTGTTGAAGTGGTTTACGAGGGGTTGAATTTTGTGGAGTCGATCGTATTCAGGGTCACCCCGTGGACGACAGAGTTCATTGTTGTTGAAGTACATAAACTGCAGGATCTGCTCGTATCATACCCTGGCCATGGAAATAGAGAACACGGACATATGGTGAATTAGGTTAGTGGACCAATATGACCGCAACTCAGATTTTTTAGTTATGCCCATGTTGAGGGAAAGACCCAAAAGGTCTTAAATTCTGGAACCGTAATTGGTTTCCAGTCTCTGGCAAGTGTCAAATGGGGATTAGCAGCGATGAACTGACCATCATATAAATTGCTTTGGTTCACAATAGATCTATAGAGATCTTTGGTGAAAAACAGCAAATAAAAATCAATGGCCTAAAAATCAACTGTATTCACCTGAATTCCGGGGTGGCCAGTGAATGGGGGAAGTACGGGCACTGAATCAGTGGTGGGTTGCCAATCGGGGTGAGCGTATTCAGCGGGAAGGACACTATGATCTCTGCTAGCCTGTCTTTGTCTTCTTCGTTACTGCAGGAGACTACTTGCCACACCAGCTTGAACTGCACTTATGGGACTGGCCAAGGAATTAGCCATGTTGAGCCCATTGAATATTTAATTTTTTGTCACAAGTGATTGAAATATGACAAAAAAAAAATACACAAAGTTGTCACTGAAATTATATATTGCTCACACATGCCATGGGTATGTGTGGGATTACACCCCAAAATATATTCTGCTGCTTCTCCTGAGTATGGGGATACCCCATGTGTGAGACTCTTTGGGAGCCTATCCATATATGAGACTCCAAAAGCCAATCACCTTCAGGATTTCTAAGGGCGAAAATTTATGTCTTCACCCCACACTACCTATCACAGATGCGGAGGACATGAAAAGCCCAGATAGCAACCCCCCCTCCCCCAAAATGACCCCATTTTGAAAAGTAGACAGCTTGGGGGGGGGGGGAGTTTGCTATATCAGGAGAAGCAGCAGAATATATTTTGGGGTGTAATTCCACATATACCCATGTATGAGCAATATATAATTTAGTGAAACTTGTGGCAAAATATAAAATATTCCATGGACTCAACATGCCTCTCAGCAAATAGCTTGGAGTTTCTACTTTCCAAAATGGGGTCATTTGGTTTTTTTTTTTTACTATCTGGGCATTTCATGGCCTCTGCAACTGTGATACTGTGTGGGGTGAAGTCATAAATTTTCGCCCTTAGAAATCCTGAAGGCAGTTATTGGTTTTTGGGGTTCTGTACATGGCTAGGCTCACAAAAAGTCTCAACATGCCTCTCAGCAAATAGCTTGGGGTGTCTACTTTCCAAAATGGAGTCATTTGGGGGGGGGGTTTGAACTGTCCTGGCATTTTATGCCCAACATCACCCACTCTTCTAACCACTTGAACCGCCAAGTCTTTTCTGACACTTTTTGTTTACATAGAAAAATACTTTCTTTTTGCTAGAAAATTACTTTGAACCCCAAAACATTACATATTTTAAAGGCCCTACAGATTAAAATAGTGGGTGTTGTAATTTTTTTTTCACAAAGTATTTTCGCAGTGATTTTTCAAATGCAATTTTTGGGGAAAAAAAACACTTTTTTGAATTTTAATGCACAAAAACACACTATATTGCCCAAATTTTGGTTGAAATATAAAAGATGATCTCATGCCGAGTGCATAGACACCAAACCTGACATGCTTTAAAAATGACGCACACCCGCAAAGCGTGCGACAAACTATATATATATATATATATATATATATATATATATATATAGTTTTAAAAGTCTTTACAGGTTACCACTTTAGCTTAACAGAGCTCTACTGCTAGAATTACTGCCCACAATCTAACGTTTGCGGTGATACCATACATGCATGGTGGAATCGCTGTTTACAACACGAGACCAACGCTTGCGTTCACCTTTGCATGTGTGCACGGGGGGACAGGGGTGCATTTTTTTTTAATTATTCATTTTGCTTTTTTATTTTATTTTTACACTGTCCCTTTCATCTTTTTTTTTTTACTCATTTTTATTGTTATCACAGGGATTTTAAATACCCCCTATGATAAAAATAGGTAGTGTCGCATATTTGCTTTTTTAAATTTGGGGTCTAGTAGACTCTAGATCTTTCCTCAGCCATTAAATATCTGACCACACCAATATTGGTGTGATAAGATGCTTTTACAATTTCCCAATAGTGTGTTTATATCCGGTAAAACAAAATGGTCGTAGCCTCTGGTTTCTTAGGCCATAGAGATCATTGGAGCCATTCTAGTCTTCGATCAGCTCTATGGTCAGTTGACGGAACCACTGGCTGCATTCTCACGTTCCCCGGTGGGACAGGAGAGTCTGAGAAGACCAGCAACATACTAGTACATTGCTGGTCCTTGTTGGGCATATGTTATAATGTTCTTTTTTTTTCCATGCAGCCAGTGGGTTAAATGAAAAAAAAAGAATCAATCGGTGGGTATGCCCACCATTAGAAAACCGCCCTTCATCCACCCACTTCTAATGGTGAGCATAGCCCCTTTTTAAAAATATATACCAGAGCATAGGGGCAATCCACCCCAATTTCCACCCACTGCCCCTATGCTCCGGTATATATGCTCTTTTTTAACTGTGGTGGTGAAATCACCTCCTACAGCGCTGGAGTCACTGCTTTACGTATGGTGGGAGCAAACGCTGTTGCTGTCACCATAAATAAATCAGTGCTGCAGCTGAATGCCGTACGGTTGGTAGGGGACCAGGGATGGCAAAAATGCCGTCCATGCAGCCAGCTCACTGCATTTGGATTGGGAACATGGGGTGCAGAACCATCTGGAAACAGAAGGGTTCTGAAGATCACCTCCTGGAATTTAAGGAGAGATCCAGTCCGTTCTGACGCTTTGTATAGCACATAAGCGCTCAGCATAGCCAATTGGAATAAGTAAACAGACACTTTTTTGTACCAAGTCTGGCCTTACAGGCAATTAAGTACGGCGCCAATAACTGGCCGGTGAGGTCCACCCCTCCTATAATTTGGTTATATTCGTGGACACAGAGGGGTTTCTCCACAACACCGGTCCAGTCGCCGTTGTAATTTGGACTGCCGTGTCTGCTTGAATGGAGGAATTGTATATTCTTTGTATACCTCTACTTCACCGTGAGCAAATTACCACTTTTCCAACAAGCCCTCTCCACCTAGCCGTTGTGGGAAGCCCCAGTGATTAGATTGCACGGTGCCACATGTGCCAATTTGATGATCAAACAAGTGACTAAAAAGTGGGCACGCTTGAGTACTAATTTTCCACGTACAGATGGTATCCCTTTCTGAATAAGGGTGACACCAAGTCCCACACAACCTTGCTAGCGCTCCCTATGTAGTCTGGGCATCCTTCCGGCTCCACGCAACTATCTTTTCCCTCGTAAACCATAAAACTATATGTATAGCCTGTGGCCCTGTCACAGAGCTTATACATCTTGACCCCGTATCTGGCACACTTGCTGGGGAGAAACTGTTTGAAAGCAAGACGGCCAGAAAATGTAATCAGGGACTCGTCTATGTAGATAACCTGGTCGGGAATAAACAGTGCTGCGAATTGTGTGTTGAAGTGGTTTACGAGGGGCTGAATTTTGTGGAGTCGATCGTGTTCAGGGTCACTACAGAGTTCATTATTGTTGAAGTACATAAACTGCAGGATCTGCTTGTATCATATCCTGGCCATGGAAATAGAGAACACGGACATATGGAGAATTAGGTTAGTGGACCAATATGACCGCAACTCCGATTTTTTAGTTATGCCCATGTTGAGGGAAAGACCCAAAAGGTCTTAAATTCTGGAACCGTAATTGGTTTCCAGTCTCTGGCAAGTGTCAAATGGGGATTAGCAGCGATGAATTGACCAGCATATAAATTGCTTTGGTTCACAATAGATCTATAGAGATTTTTGGTGAAAAACAGCAAATAAAAGGTCAATGGCCTAAAAATCAACTGTATTCACCTGAATTCCGGGGTGGCCAGTCAATGGGGGAAGTACGGGCACTAAATCAGTGGTGGGTTGCCAATCAGGGTGAGCGTATTCAGCGGGAAGGACACTATGGGCTCTGCAAGCCTGTCTTTGTCTTCTTCATGGCTGCGGGAGACTACTTGCCACACCAGCTTGAACTGCACTTATGGGACTGGCCACGTCACCAAGTGTTAATGCAGTGCTGGTTGTACGACCAGGATGTACTAGGCCGCTGGTGCTTGCCAGTTCACCAGAAGGAGTAGCAGCACTAGTACTGGCTTTCTGCTTCATACGAGAGCCCTGCAGTTCTTGCACCTCAGCTACAGCAGAATGGGATCAGGTACGTCTAACCTTAGCAGGGACCACAACTCCGTTGTCAGAGCTATCTGACAGGGTGCCGCTGCTGTCTATGGGTTCATATGCTGAGCCTGAATCTGACAGTGGAGCTTCCCCATCGCTCTCATCTGTCATGCTCAGCAACGCGTGGGCCTCTTCCCTAGTGTACCTCAGATTGGACATGTTGGACTTTTATATAATTCCATATGTTGGACAATTTATACGTACACTAGTGTGACTCACTGGCAAAAAAGCGCACCTGGTTGTCAGAGCCTGTTTCAAGTCGCTACTAAAATCACTGTCAGCTTTCGCAGGGATTGGGCGTGATCTCTGTGAACACTGCAGATATGTGTGATGTGCTTGGTAAGTGTCAGCGATCTATTGATCCTGCACATGGGTGGGCTGGGCTGGACGGAGGGGCTAAACGCAGGTGCTAGCAGGTATCTGGGCTGATCATGCTAACGCTGCGTTTTTTAGAACACTAATCTAGTGGGGACACTAATATAGATCTGATCAGATCACAGATATTGATCTGATCAGATAATATGCTACTAACTGACCTATATAGGTGTATGTGTGCATGTCAGAGTACCTGTACTAATCTGACCTTGCCGGGTATTGACGCTGACCCTAACTTAGTCTAAAAGGTAACTAAGGTCGCCGCCGAGTCATCAAGGGGTTAAAACCTATAAAAGGTGTGTATATATATTTATATATATAGCGGGTAATCTGATGGGAAAAAAACTACCTAAGTAGTGTCACTCTTGACACTTATACAGTGATCACAGGTGACAGGGGGCAATTAAGGGGTTAAAACCTTTATTAGGGGAGGTAAGGGGGTACCTAGGTCTACTACTATCTACCCTAACACTGATTAGTGTCACAAGTGACACAAGTACAGCGATCAGTGAGCAATCTGATCGCTGCACTCAGTGACACAGTGACAGGGGGTGACAGCAGTGAAGGGGTTAACTGAGGGGGCGATCATGAGGTTAAAAGCGTGCCTATGTATACTGATGTTAGTGTAGTGTTGGTGCAACTCACAGTTAGATGCCGTCTTTCTCTCTGGAACGGAAAAGGACTCAGAGAGGGAGAGTGACATCACTTCCTCTGCCTCTGTTTACATTACAGAGGCAGAGGAGGCATTTAATTCGCCAAGACCGATCAACAGGTACAGATCAAAAATAATTGGTCTGTGCCTATAGATTGATCAGTCTTCTAGCGAACCGGACCACGAGCGCCTTTTATAGACTTTGATTTGCGTTATGCTGCCACATTGCAGCAGTAAATGTATGCGATGCGATCCGGAAGTGGTTAGCTACTAAGAAGGGGTTAACAAGGGGTTAAAAATGCCAGCGTGCTGTGCTTTTTAAGCTGTGTCCAGCCACTTCGGAAGCACTACTCATTCATTTCAATGGGCAGGGGCGGTGGAGGAGCAATGTATACACTGCTCCCGCACCGCCCCAAAGATGCTGCTTGCAGGACTTTTTCTTTCTGTCCTGTAAGCGCATCATCCCAGTGTGAGAGCACTCAGGCTTTCACACTGGGATGGATAGGGGGAGTTTTTCAGGCGCTTTACAGGTGCTATTTTTAATGTTAAAGCACTTGAAAAATGTCCCAGTGTGAAAGGGGTCTAATTGTGGCTAATGCTGTGTGTGGGCAGCCTATGTTACATTATAGGGATGGAGCAGCTGTATGAAAACAGCCTAATTTGACCGTATTGTGGATGCATGTGTATGCCCCTTGAATAGTGACAGTGTGGATTTGGGGCCACTCACCCACACCTGCGTATCAAATTAGGACCTGCAGTTGTGTTCATGCAGCCGTTGCTTTATCACAGTTGTCTCCAGCCACACAAACAAACTGCTCATTCACACTGTATGGGCCAGAAAACCCGTGTGAATTTTTTAAATAATTTTTTTTGCAATTTTCACAGGTTGTTTTTTTTTTTACAATGTCATTGGGGGGACTTGGGTGAAATATCAGGGGTCTAAACAGACCCCTGACATCTCATCCTCAAGACATAAAATAGAAAGGAAATAGAGGATATTGATCCCCAGTCCCTATCTCTGCAGCCTCAACTGCACTGCAGATGAATGTACAGGAGTCAGATGATCCTGTTCATTCAATAAAGCGGAGTTCCACCCAAAAATGGAACTTCCGCTTTAAGCACTCCTTGCCCCCTTACATGCTACATTTGGCATGTCATTTTTTTGGGGGGAGTGTGTCCCCAGGTTTCAGAGGGACTTCCTGTCACTCTTCCTCCTTCCGTTTCTGGGCCACCTAGGCAACTCCTCCTCTCCCCCTAGGCGGCCCCTCCCTCCTGGCAATCTTCTGGGACACGCCACTGGTCCGTGAAGATTGCCTGGCCACTAGGAACGCGCAGCACGACTTGCACATGTGCAGTGCGTGCCCGGCCGTGAAGCTACGGCCAGTGCCCGCACTTGCAATGACGGCGCCGCAGGGAGGAGGGGGAGACGAGCGAGGCTTCAGGCGCAGCCATCGCTGGACCAGGAGACAGGTAAGTTACTGTTTATTAAAAGTCAGCAGCTACACTTTTTGTAGCTGCTGACTTTTAATAAACGAAAAAACGTGTGGAACTCCGCTTTAACTAAAGTATAGTAAACATAGTTTAACCACTTCAGCCCCGGAAGGATTTCCAGCTTTAGGACCGTTGCTTTAACTGACAATTGCGCGGTCGTGCGGCGTTGTACCCAAACAAAATTTGCGTCCTGTTTTTCCCACAAATAGAGCTTTCTTTTGGTGGTATTTGATCCCCTCTGCGTCATTTCTGATCGCCGCTATAAACAAAAGAAGAGCGACAATTTTGCAGAAAAACCCAAATTTCTTACTTTTTGCTAAAATACAAATCTAAATAAAAAATATAAAAAAACATTTTTTTTCACCGTTTTTGGCCGATTTTTATTCTTCCTCATATTTGTGATAAAAAAAATCGCAATCGGCATTTATTGATTGGTTTGCGCAAAAGTGGTCGCGTTTACGGATGATGAGAATTCATTTTTGGGGTTTTTATATTTTTTTTATTTTTTACTAGTAATGGCGGCGATCTGCGATTTTTAGCGGTACTGCGATATTTCAGCGGACATGTCGGAACATTTTGACACTTTTTTGGGACCATTGGCATTTATACAGCGATCAGTGCTATAAAAATGCACTGATTACTGTGTAAATGCCATTGGCAGTGAAGGGGTTAACCTGCAGGGGCGCTCTAAGGGTTAACTATGTTCCCTGGGCGTGTTCTAACTGTGGGGGGACTGCCCTAGCTGGGGAAGGGAAGTGGTCACAGCCTCCATGTACAGGAAGGCTGTGATCACAGCCCTTCCCCCTTCACAGAATGGAGGTCCGTGTTTACTTACACGGACCTCTGTTCTTTCACTCCGGGGAGGGGGCATCGCGTGTGGCCGGCGGCAATCGAAGCCGCCGCACCCGCTCCCTGGCCCTCCCCGAACACAGTGAGCGCGCAGGGCGCGCCTCCGGCGGCACGCGCTCACTAAGCTCGATCCCGCAGCCGCCGTCGTATGACGGCATTTTGCGGGAAAGAGCCACTCTGTTGCCGTCAATTGCCGACCAGCGGTTGGCAAGCGGTTAATATATACTTCAGTTATGAATGAATACAGTGAGATCCCACTTACTGTGTTCATTCACTAAAAAGAGTGTCCAGTAAATGGCATATTCTCCGGCCCCTTACCCCACTCTCCATTCTGAACATCCCTCCGTGTACCCGCAGCAGCCGGTGGGAGAAGGAAGATGGCAGCGCTGCATGGGGGGGGGGGGGGGTAAAAAGTAGGAGAAATCAGATGTGGGAAAGACAGGGAGGAGGATCAGTGCAGAGGGGGAGCAATTACAGGAACAACTTCCTTTGCAGTTGGAGAGGAAGTCAAGAGGAACATGGCTCCTCTATGGCAGTGATGGGGAACCTTGGCACCCCAGATATTTTGAAACTACATTTCCCATGATGCTCAACTACACTGCAGAGTGCATGAGCATCATGGGAAATGTAGTTCCAAAACATCTGGGGTGGCAAGGTTTGCCATCACTGCACTATTGCATGAGTGCTCAACCTGTGGCCCTCCAGCTGTTGCGGAACTACAAGTCCCATGATGCATTACAAGGCTGACATGGACAAGCATGACTTCCAAAGGCATGATGGGACTTGGAGTTTCACAACAGCTGGAGGGTCACAGGTTGAGCACCCATGCTCTATGGTTTCCTGGGTCACTTGGATGTTGCTGCCCCATGTGACTCCAGCAGCCATCTTGGGTCAGGCAGAGCCTTTGCAGGCCCTGGCTCCCAGGTTTGGTGCACATTTTGCAAGTTGGTATAGTAGGTACAGAAACCCTGTATTTTAGGGACAGAGCTAGTAGCAGGGAAAGGTTCCTGACGAGGAGGGAAAGTTTAGGGATCACAACTCTGGACATCTTCCTGCTTGGGCACAAAACTTCCAGGCCGCATTCTACCCCTCTCAACAGGGCACTGTTGTTTTGCTGAATCCTGCTCTCTACACCCTGTTGGAACTGTGAGTGTTCCCAGCTGGGCTGCCTTCCCACCAGATTATTCGGCTTTGCATTATTTCAATACAGGTTCTTTCATTGCACTGGTACTAAGTGTGTAATTGCACCACGCTGCCCTCCACCTACAAGCCGCTGGATTGCTTTTACAAGTGGTGGAAGGAGTTCCCCACACATCATTTTACGCTGCCTTTCTGAGCTCTCCTATTCCACTGGGAAGCCTGGGACTGAATCCAGCTGTTCCACCAGCTTACCATAGAGATGACTGAGGACTAGAAGTTCCCTCATAATCTCTATGGTCTAAGAAACCGAAAGCAACAAGGATTTTGTCACATTTGAGCGGTTTCGCTCAGATTTTAACAAGCCATTACTAGCTTTTGAAAGCGTCTGGTCAAATCCATCTCAGTTTGAACAGATGCTTTTAAGGGCAGAGGAGAGATCTGGGGTCTAATATCTCAGGGTCTAATGTCTCAGTAAAAATAACCTGTCACTGCCCATGCTATCACAAGGGATGTTGTTCATTCCTTGTGATAGCAATAAAAGTGATCCAAAAAAAAAAAATATGTAGAGACAGTGTAAAAAAAAAATTGAATAAATTAAAAAAATTATAATTAAAAAAGCGCCCCCATCTCCTGTGCTCGAGCAAAAACGTTATAGTGAGAGCAATAATTCTAGCACTAAATCTCTTGTGTAACTCTAAACTGACAACCCGTAAGGGCTTTTAAAGCTTCATCTATGGAGGTTTTTAAGTACCGTAGTTTGTCGCTCAACGGGTGTATGCAATTTTAACCACTTCCGGACCAGCGATGTACATGTACGTTATACCACACAGGCATCACCGAGGTACTATTTTTTAGAGCCAATGGTCAGCTCTCTTGTAAAAGTAATCCTAGTGGCTTGATCAGGCTCTCCCGCCCCACCAGGAGAGCCAAGTGACCAGCCGAACAAAGGATTGGGTTTGAACGGCTCTCTGCTATGGTGACCTAACATCACTTCTGTTTTAACCCACATGTCAACTGCACCATTTTTTAAAAATTTAAAGCATTCAAAAACACCAATCTTGGAGTTTTAAATGCTTTTAAGGGCAGAGCAAGGTTTTAGGGTCGTATAAACCCCAGATTTCCATAAAGAGTACCTGTCACGTGCCTATTGTTGTTGATGTTTACATTCCCTGCGACATCAATAAAAGTGATCAAAAATAAATAAAGTAACAGTGTAAAAATAAAAAATAAATACATTTAAAAAAAACTTAAACGGGCGTGCGCAATTTTAAAGCGTGACATGTTTGGTATCTATTTGCTCGGCATAACATCATCTTTTATATTTTACTAAAAGAAATTGGATTATGTATTGTGTTTTTTTGCATTAAAATTCATGACATAACATCCCTTTGGATGTTTGGTGCCTCCTTCCTGCTCTCCCTTTGATCTGAGTGGTGTCTGTGGATGGGAAGGGTTCTTATGCTAACATTGTTTTTATTGACCTGTTAGTATTATTATGCAAATTCTCCTGAAAACGTATTTTCTCAACATGTGATAACCAATTACTATGATGATAAATCAAAATAATCACTACTATGGAAAGTAATTATATGTTCTTATATTGTAGAGAATACGCAATCAAATCCAAAATTCTGGAATCTGGAAATCCTGTGTGTCTTCCTCATCCTATTCGGCTTTATTCTCTGGTCTGCCTTATCCACTTCCCGAAGTTTATCACCTTAAAAAAGTAAAAAACACAGCAGATTTTTATTCCTTTCCAACTGTGCCTATGTTCATAGCTCGCTGCTCACCGCTATCTACACTGTTTATTGTCAAAAGTATTATGACGCCTGCCTTTACACAAACGCCTGCCTTTACACAAACATGAATTTTAATGGCATCCCAGTCTTAGTCTGTAGGGTTCAATATTGAGTTGGTCCACCCTTTTCCAGCTATAATAGCTTCAACTTTTCTGGAAGGCTGCCCACAAGGTTTAGGAGCGTGTCTATGTGGACGAGAAGGCCTGGCTTGCAGTCTCCGCTCTAATTCATGCCAAAAGTGTTCTATTGAGTTGAGGTCAGCACTGCCCAGGGGCCCATCATAGTCTTGCATTACATCATACTTGTCAACTGTCCTGGATTTGCCAGGCAGTCATGCTTAAGTTGTCCCGGGATGGCTGTGTCCCAGAACCTGTACTATGCCCTCCTGTACTGTGCCTTCCTGCCTCCCCCTGTACTGTCCCCTCCTGTCTCCCCCTGTACTGTCCCCTTCTGCCTCCCCCTGTACTGTGCCCTTCAGCCTCCCCCTGTACTGTCCCCGTCTGCCTGGTCTGCTGCTGGTCAATCTACGCAGCATGGTGCTTTCTATTTGTGTCCCAGTCTACGACAAACAAAACATTGATATGACTGAACTTACCATTCCTGGACACTTTCTTTCACCTCTCAAGCAAAGCTGCTGTAGGGATCCCATCAGTCTCCTCTTTAGGGACCCCCCTCCTAAAGTGGAACTTCACTTAAAAGTACTACTTTTGGATGTTTATTTTATTTTTTTTTTTGGGGAGGTTTTCTGACAGGTACCCGCAGAATGGATGGTTACCAAATGCCACCTCATGTAGTATGATCCCAAGCAAAACAAAGTTACCTTCAACTCAGTCTTCTTGCGAGGTGCACTACAGACATGTTACATGCTCTGACAACTAGTCATAGTTGCCAGCACACACCAGGTATGCAATAAAATGTAGCTCATATTGAAAAACTGACATTTTGGAGCTAGCCCCCTTTCTCAAGCATTAAAATTAAACCATTAAATTAAATTGTGAACAAAATGGTGAACATCTGTGATGTAGCCACCATTGGTGCATTGGTGGGGCCAACTGTGCTCTCAATTACTGCAGAAAATACCTTCCACACTAGCAGCAAGGTAGTCCTGACTCCTTAGCTACAGCAACGCCTGTCATTTATGTCCGGGCACCTGACATGCAGGCAGGCCACCTGTACTGCCTTACGTTAAGCTGATCCCCCTGTGACTTTCCAGTTACTGTCCTCAGCCCTCTCCACCTTACAGTTCTCAGCCCCCCCCCCCAGTTAAAGTTCTCAGCCCCTTCACATTATTATCCTCAGTCACCCCTGAACATTAATGCTCTCAGACACCCCATATTACAGTCCTCAGCCCCCCACATTACTGTCCTCTGCCCCCACACCACATTGCTGTCCTCACCCCCCCCCCATTACTGTCTTCAGCTCCTCCTCCTTCACATTACAGTCCTTGCCCCCCCCCCCCCACATTACTGTCCTCAACCCCCCTCCATACTGCTGTCCTCAGCCCCCCTCCCACCCCTGACACTTTACTGTCCTTGGCCCTCCACATTACAGTCCTCAGCCCCTCCCCAATACTGTCCTCAGCTCACCCCATTACTGTCCTCAACTCCCCACATTACTATCCTCAGCTCCCCACATTAGTGTCCTCAGCTCACTCCATTGCTGTCCTCAGCTCCCCACACTACTATCCCCAGCCCCCTCCCCAATTACAGTCCTCTTCCTTACTATTTAATTAGGCCTTGCTAGTTAACAGTGTGCTGAAACTCTGGTGATCTTTGATCTCTTTCATGTTGTTCAGGTAGATCTCCACCTCTCAAAGTTTGCCTACCCCTTCCCCAGGATATTAATAAGAATTGGAGAGGTATGTCATCATGTGGACAGTTTCTCCAAAATATTTTGAATTACCTCCTCATTATGTAAATAAAAATCTAAAATAACTTTTTGGGGAGTAGCTTGAAGCTTGTGGGCCATGATAGTCCCACTGAGCGCCAAGCTACTCCAAGTGGTAAACTTTTGCCTTGGGGCCCACAAGCTTCAAGGCAAAAGTTGACCACTTGGAGTATCTTAGCACTCAGTGGGAGTGTCTTGGTGCACGGTGGAAGTGGCAGGTGGTAGTGGCCCCCCCCACTACCACTTGGCGCTTCCACCGTGTGCTAAGATACTCCCACTGAGCGCCAAGATACTCCAAGTGGTCAACTTTTGTCTTGGGGCCCACAAGCTTCAAGCTATGCCTCTGATGGTGGTGAGAGATGCTTGAGAAAGAGTGCTAGGTCTGAAATGTGTTTTATACTTTTCATAAGCTACAATCTGGCGTGTTTTGGATTTTACAATTCAATTTCACCCCTGCATTGCTCTCCATTTATCACTGACAAATGAAAAGCCATTGAAGAGCATCTGTTCCTCGGAGGAAATCCTTTCTTTATGGCTTAGGAGCTCTTCCAGGTCTATTGTTTCCATTTGCTTTAGTCTGACACTCTGTAAAAGAAAGAAAAAACAATGAGATCCATGAATCATTAGAAGAAATTCCTCTATGAAATACCCCTGTATTGGCCCTCTAAGTCTATATGACTGTGAAATGCCTGATATCAGTGACCACTGTGCATGAGCAAAAATATGGGTCTTCGCTGTTAGAGTTGTGTAAAAGCACAGCGACACCATTTCACAAGCGTCATATATTTCCTCTATAAACACCCCCCCCCCCCCCCCCCCCC
>BLSH010188218.1:521633-532873 GCA_018402905.1 Glandirana rugosa | reverse complement strand
GGCGCGAAGAAAAGGGGGAATCTTCCTCCCACTACAGGTTGTCCCTGAAAGAAGTGGCCGATCTATTAAAACTATACACACTACCCTGAACATCAAAGAGAAGACCCAATTATCCGTACATAAGATGTATCAGGGTATGGAAGAGGTCAAACATTGGGTATTTCTGGTGCATAAAGTGTTGACCGAGGCGATCAAGAGGGAATGGAAAGATCTAGAAAGGGCACCTTTCTTTTCCAGGTCACTTAAAAAGAGGTTCTTTTGATGAAGACAATGCACAAGTGTGGAATAAAAGACCTAATCTTGAACCCAGCCTTCTCCCAGGTGTCACGTAATACTGATTTAGCTTTTGAGGACATGGGAGTCTTGAAGGACACTATGGACAAAAGGGCTGATTCCCTATTAAAGAAGGCTTAGGATTCTACACTAGCCAACCTAAAACCTGCTATGTTGGTAGCCATGAATTTGGGACACTGGTTGGAACAGTTAAAAGGCCATACCGAAGCAGGGACCTCTTGCAAGGATCTGCTGGATGCTCTGCCAGTCTTGCAGAAGGCAGTAGGCTACATGGCGGATGCTTCAGCAGAGTCGGTGAGAATGTCCGCAAGGTCTTCGGCCTTGGTTAATTCGGTTCGAAGAGCGTTGTGGGTGAAGACATGGTCAGGTGACTCAGCTTCTAAGGCAAAGCTATGTGGGTTGCCTTTCGAGGGGGATTTGGTATTTGGCCCTGATCTTGATGCTGTTTTGGACAGAACAGCAGATAAGAAAAAGGCCTTCCCAGCAAAGAAAAAGATTACTTCGCAATCCAAGAAGAATTTTCATCCTTTTCACCAGACCCGGGACTCAAAGGAGATGGGACAGAAAAGGCAGTGGAGAGCCCAGAGAGGGCGAGGGAAGGCTGGGGTGTTTCGTCCCCCCAGTCAACCTGCAAAAAGCCAGTGACAGTCTCCCGACGGTGGGAGGAAGGCTGCAGTCTTTTCTCCCACAGTGGGAGGGGGCAACATCCAGTGCGTTTGTCCTCAAGGTAATCTCGGAGGGTTACGTGATGGAGTTCTCTGAAGCCCCGCCATCTCGGTTTTATGTGACAGTTCCCAAAGATCAAGAGAAATCTGTAGCGATGACAGCACTTTTTGCAGGAATTCCTTCAACAAAAAGTAATCGTAGCAGTGCTCCAGGAAGAGGAAGAACTAGGGTATTATTCTCACATATTTCTAGTAAAAAAGCTGTCGGAAGTTTCATTTATTCCTGAATTTAAAGATCGTGAACGGGTCCATTTGATACAAAAAATTTTGAATGGACACAATTTATTCAGTGAGGAAACTTCTCTCCGCAGGGTGCTTCATGGCATCCATAGACCTGAGGGATGCATACTTGCATGTCCCCATATTGTGTTCCAAGGATACACCATCAACCCTGTACAAGAAAAAATTCTTCCAGAAGAAAAAATATTAAGGATGCAGTGAAGTAAGTACAGACAAACCTATCTGTTTCAGTTAGGGCAGCCATGTCCACGCTGGGACTTCTCACATCCTCAATACCAGCTGTCCAGTGGGCCCGCCTCCATGCGAGAGACCTCCAGCAGGCAATTCTGCATAATTGGTCTTACGGAGATCAGGATTCATTCGACAGTCAGGAGGAAATTATGGTGGTGGAGGGCGCTAAAAATATAAACAAGGGTTTGTTATGAACTTTTCCTGCAGCAAAGACTGACAACAGATGCAAGCTCCTGGGGGTGGGATGCACATCTCGAAAACCGGATGGCCCAAAGGTCCTAGACAAATTGGAGAGAGCTAAAAGCCAGTCACCTGGGGGTAGTGGGGCTTCAGAGAGGGTCAGGGGCCAGCACATCCAGGTTTTGTCAGACAACTCCACACCAGTGGCCTATATCTCGAAACACGGGGGGCACAAGGAGCAGGACTTTTTTTTACCTAGGCCCTTCAGATTCTCACTTGGACGGTGGCCAACTTGGCATCCCTAGCAGCAGTACATTTAAAAGGCACCTTAAACCAAGTGGCGGACTTTTTAAGTAGAAGACATGTCCTGGAGTTAGAATGGAGCCTAAATGCAGAGGTTTTTTTAGTTGATAGTAGACAGATGGGGAATCTCCCAGATCGACCTTTTCGCATCACTTTATGGATGCAAAGGTGCTGGTCTACTTTTCTCTGAATAGGCAGGACCAAGCGGCGGGTCTGGACACACTGGCACAGCACTAGACCTTCCATTTGTGTTATGCCTTTCCCCCTGTACAGATGATTCCTCTAGTCCTCAAGAAGCTACAGGGAGAGAGGATGAGCCTGATCCTAGTAGCCCCATATTGGTCCAAGTGAACTTGGTTTTCAATTCTACTAAAGTTAGCAGTAGAACCCCATTTGTTGCTTCCGGTCCGAAGGGACCTGCTGAGTCTGTGGCCCCTTCATCCGAATGTGGGTAAGCTTAAGCTGGGAACATGGATACTGAGGAGCAGATCCTGAGGATTTGTCGGAGAAATTAATTTATACCCTCCTGAACAGTAGGAAGAGGTCACAAGGGCCATTTACTTTAAAACGTGGAAACGTTTTAATGCCTGGTGCACGTCAAGTGACTGCTCTCCTCAGGAAAATGTTTCCGTTCTTGAATTCCTCCATGATGGAATGGAAAAGGGTCTGGCAGCCAGTACCTTTTTAAAGGTGCCGGCAGCTGCGCTGTCAGTTCTCTTTAGACCCTTTGATCGCCAGATTTTGTAAGGCTCTAGCTAGGGCTAGGCCGGTTCCGCTTAGATATTTCCCCAAGTGGGATTTATCGGTGGTTTTGCAGGGTCTGACTAGAAGACCTTTTGAACCAGCAGAAGAGACCACAATCAAGGATTGGATGTTCAAATTAGCACCGTTAGCAGCGGTCACCTCGGCTAGGAGGGTCAGTGAGCTGCAGGCCTTATCCACCAGGGAGCCTTTTTTTACCGTTTTGCCAGGCTGGGTAATGCTGAGGACGGACCTAGGGTTGTTGCCTAAGGTCTCTACAGTTTTTCACAGATCTCAGGAGATAGTCTTGCCTACTTTCTGTCCTTTACCATCCTGCCCTAAGGAAAGGGAATTTCATAGTCTGGATATTAGGAGATGCTTATTACCTTACCTGGAAATAACAAAAGAGTTTAGGAAGTCCAACTCTGTTTTGTTTTCCGGGCCCCGTAGAGGTTATGGAGCTTCAAAAAGCACAACTGGAAGGTGGCTTCAGTTAGCCATCAAAGAAGCCTACAGGGACTCGGGAGTAGAACTTCCTGCAGGGGTAGTAGCACATTCTACTAGGGCTGTGGCAATGTCCTGGGTGGAACGAGCTGGAGTCTCTCCTGGGCGAATCTGCAAGGTGGCCACATGGGCAAGTTTCTCCATATTCACTTGTCTCTATAGGATGGATCTGCTGTCAGCAGCAGAACAATCGTTTGGAAGGAAGGTCCTGCAGACGGGGGTCCCACCCTAGAGTAGGTACTCCCTTATCTCCCAGGTGCTGTCCTGAAAGACTAGGTGAGAAAACCTTAGACTTACCGGTAACGGTATTTCTAGGAGTCTTTCAGGACAGCGCCGATGACCCTCCCTTGATTATGAATGCCAATGTGGTGTTCTTGCCATGTTTTACTTATATAATTGAATTTCAGCATGGTTGGAGGTACTCTATAAACAACTGAGGCCATGGTGGAAGTGTCCAGGCTTTAAAGCGACAACTGCAGTGTTTCCTGGGAAGTGGGTGGAGCTACGCTCTCTCCAGACCCACTCAACTGAATGGGAGCACCCGGCAACTGCAGTGTAGAAACTGGTGGTGAGGAGGCAATATAACACCACCTCACTGCCTGGGAAATGCCCTCTGAAGAGTGATCTAATTTGGATCACTCTTCAGTGGGTAACCCTACTGTAAACTAGTCCTACTGTGTTTGGATACGACTTGCAGTGATGATTTCAGCTTTACCTTCTTCTTTCAGATGAATGAAATGGAAATTCCTCGGTCAGCAGCTGAACGAAGTCTGAGGGAACACATGGGAAATGTAGTAGAAGCTCTCATCGCTCTAACCAACTGAGCTAAACCACATTTATTAAAGCTTCATTTCTCCCTATGGAAACCTTCCATTAAAAGTGGGAGCAAGCCTGGATGGTGGACTATTCATTACACAAGAGGACATGAATCTCCCTGATTGTAAAACTACAAGTCCCAGCAGGCTCTGACATAGGTGTGTTGGGATTTATAATTCCACAGCTGACAGAGATTCTTTAGATTATGCCATGCTGGTTAAGAACATGTTTAACAAATGGACCAACTAATCGGTACATCAGGTCCCATTCAATTGTTACCAATTTGGCGATTTGTAATAAGTTATTTTGAATAAAGGACAACGTTATTTCGTTTTGTGCGTGCGTGCGTGCGTGCGTGCGTGCGTTTTTTTTTTTTTTCTAAAATATATTTTTTATCATGTATGTCTTTTATGGCATTACCTCTTAATGTGGTTGTGGAGGCAGAAGGATTTTTATCTTCTTACATTCTCTGCATTTAGGATGAAAAACCTTCTATATTCAGTTCGACCCAGCCCCCCTAAATATTTATCAGAGCCCAATCCAGCACTATGCCTGAGAGCAGCGGCACTTTCCTCCCTCTCTCTCTCTCCTTGCTAGACATGGAGGCAGCAGTGGGAACCATTGTTTCTTGCTGCTGTCAAGCACAACTTGTAAGGAGGGAGCAGGGGACGGGGCCAAGCTGTGTTGTGCATGTCTATGGACACACACCCCCGCTCAGGAGCAAGCCCGCTTGCTACTGGGGCACTCAGAAAGGGGAGGAGTCAGGAGCAGCAGGGGGCCCCAAAATAGGAGGATCCGGGCTGCTATGTACAAAACCATTATCCAGAGCAGATAAGTATAACATGTTTGTTATAGAAAAAGGGTACTAGGGTTGCACTGATACTGCGCATTTGCACGAGTACCGGTACTCTTGCAAATGCTCTGATGCCTGGTCCAAAACCTGTTGTATTGGACCAGGCATCCTCCACTCGGGAAGGGCAGCCTCACAGGTGATTGGTGTGGCCAATTACAAACACCCATCTCCCTGTATGGCTTTCAGTAAAGAAGCTGACAGCCTCTTCTCCCTCCTGCGGCTGTTAGCTGCTTCATTAAAATCCATACAGGGAGATTTGCGCTTGTAACTGTCCACACTGATCACCTCCGACACTCTCGGGTGTTCTCTCTCTCGCTCTCTCGCTCCCTATGTCCTCCTCCGGTCCCTTTCCCCTTGTCCCAGATCTGTCAGGATGGAGAGCAGAGGAAGGAGCCTGTGTTTACGATGCTTCAGTTTATGAATGGAGAGGAGCCGCTGTCTCCTGTCCATTCATTTTTCAGTGCAGTTGAGGCTGCAGAGAAAGGGGCTGGGGAATCTGCGTCCTTTGGTCCCTTTCTCTGTCTCAAAAGTCTTCCCTTACATCATATCACAGTCCACCACCCTTACCTAGTGCTGCTGCTGGGAAGAAGCTGGAGGTGTTGCTGGGAAGCAAAAAGTGTAGGGTCTGGCGGAGGACCAGAAGAGGGCTAGAGACTGCTGAATTCTGAGACCAGAGGAGGCGGAGACAAAGGGGCACTGCGGCTGCACAGAGAAGCGCCGAGGTCTGGTGGAGGAGTTCTGTCTTCCTCTCTGCTGCCGACTGCTGAGACAGAGTGAGGGTGGAGACGAGGGGGAAGGCCGCAGCTACAGTAGAGGTGCGAGGACTACATGAAATGGCCTGGAGGGCCCTCAAGCTTTTTGTAAGTAATAAAACCAGGCAGCTAGTGTTTTCAGAAAAGGTCAGCCATGAAAAGCCCCTGTTTAATACCATGATAGGTTTATATTAAAGAGGAAGTAAACCCTGATGGGTTTATATCCCCTTTAGTTCCCTGCAAAGTAAAAGCATAATGGGCTAGTATGCATTTCATACTAGCCCATTATGTGACACCTACCTGCAATCGACGCCTGCGCTGTCCCCTGTGCAGACCGTGTCCATTTCGCCCCTCTCTCTTCCGGGACCGCGGTCGCTGCGAATCGCAACACGATCCTAGTGAAGAAATGGCATGTCGGTCTGGCTCTTCACTGCGCTTGTGCCGATTGATGTTGGCGCAAGCGTATACAGAGAATATCTCCTAAACTGTGCAAGTTTAGGAGATATTCTCAGTACCTACAGGTAAGCCTTATTATAGGCTTACCTGTAGGTTAACCACTTCAGTCCCGGAAGGATTTCCCACTTTAGGACCAGAGCACTTTTTGCGATTCGGCACTGCATCGCTTTAACTGACAATTGCGCGGTCGTGCGACGTTGTACTCAAACAAAATTTGCGTCCTTTTTTCCCCACAAATAGAGCTTTCTTTTTTTTTTTTGGTTTCTCTGATCATTTCTGATCGCCTCTATAAACAAAAGAAGAGCGACAATTTTGCAAAAAAACCCAAACTTCTTACTTTTTGCTAAAATACAAATCCAAAATAAAAAAACATTTTTTTCCATCGGTTTTGGCTGATTTATATTCTTCCTCATACTTTTGGTAAAAAGAAATTGCAATAGGCGTTCGATTGGTTTGCGCAAAAGTTGCCATGTTTAGGATAAGTCATTTCTGGGGTTTTTATTTATTTATTTTTTTTTTTACTAGTAATGGCGGTGATCTGCGATTGATTTTTTTTTTTTTGGCGGTACTACGATATTGCGGCAGATATGTTGAACATTTTGACACTTTTTTGGGACCACTGGCATTTATACAGCGACCAGTGCTATAAAAATGCATTGATTACTGTGTAAATGCCATTGGCAGTGAAGGGGTTAACCTGGAGTGGGCGCTGTAAGGGTTAACTGTGTTCCCTGGGTGCGTTCTAACTCTTTGTGGGCTGCACTGGCTGGGGGAAGGGAGTGATCACAGCTCCCATATACAGGAAGCCTGTGATCATAGCCCTTCCCCCTCTAACAGAACGGAGATCCGTGTTTACTTACACGGACCTCCGTTCTTTCACTGGGGGGGTGGGCATCGCAGGTAGCCGGCGACAATCAAGTCCGCCCTACCCTCTCCCTGCCCCTCCCCCCCTTGGGACTCAGTGAGTGTGCTCACAGCATTAGTTATCGCAGCCGCCGCCATATGACGGCGGTTTGAGATGACAAGCCACTCTGTTGCCGTCAGACTGAGGTCGGCAAGTGGTAGTAAAGAGTTTGGCCCCTCTTCTCTCTCCTTTGCAGCCAATGAAGCTGCTATCTTGGCCTCTATTTGATTTTCAGTTGCCATGGTGCTGCACATGTGATCAGTTATGACACCAGACATTTAAAGCTAGATAGTTTGGTTGAGAGCATAGGCAACTGCCACTTATCATTCTTAGCATGCCTTGGATGTAACTTTTTTGGGAAATGGTTGAAACAATGGGTTTAAAGCCTCATGCACACTTGAGCTCAAAAACGCTGCTTTTACAGGCATTTGGGCTTTTTTTTTTTTTTTTTTTCTGCCTCTAAACACCCTTCATGTTAACTTACTATGTGTCCATGCACACACAGGAGTTTGGGACAAAAAAAAAATCACTTGTGTGTTCAGAAGAGCTTCAGAGCTTAAAAAAAGCTAAGAAAAAAAACGCCTAAGCGCTCAGTAACGCTAGGTGCTTTCCTGTGTTAATGCATTCTAACTTTCAGAATTCTGGCCAATAAGGCCAGATGTGGGAACACTCATTCAAAAATGTGGCATTTTGGCAAGTTTTTGCTGCTACTAAACTGTTGGGAGAAAAAAAAAAAAAGCGTGAATAGAATACATGGTGCGGGAAGCCCTAGGGCAGTGGTTCTCAACCTTACAAGTGCTGTGACCCCTTGATAAAATTTCCCAAGTTGTGGGGATCCCTAGCAGTAAAATTATTTTCGTAGTGTGGGTTGTAAGTAATTTGCGCCCCTAACCCTTGGACATTTATCGCTCCCTGAGTCCCTTCCACAGTATTAAAACCCCTTATGGTACATCCTAAAAACACTGGCGAACGCCCTCATCTCGTGAGACCTAATGAGATTACGGCAGCAGAAATTCACAGAAACACATAGATGTCGGTTTATTAAGCAGTGATAAATTATCGCTGCTCAGTAACGGACATTCTCAGAGGAGCCTGCCCAAATAGTTAATAAAGTAATTAGCCCCCCCCCCCCACACTATATATATAAACACACACATTATATGTACACATACATTATATACATGTGTGTGCACACACACGGCAGGGGGACATGGTTAATGTGTTGGGGGGGGTTCTGAATGAGGCAGGAGGAAGTCTATAATCTTCCTCCTTTCCCAGGATTCCCTCTTCACTCCCCCAATTCTCCACCTCTGAGCTGGTGAATCGGGGCGGGTGATATCGGACCGAGATCACCAGTGAAGTGCGGAGATCGCAGCTTCATAAACTAGCCGTTTCTGTGTCAGTGAATGTCAGCTTCTCCATGTGCAGAGATAATCGGCGCAGAACGTGTTCTCTCCTGATTATCTCTGCTTCATAAACCTAAAATGAGCTGTGATCCTTGGGATCACCACTGATCACAGTTTTATAAAAGGAAACCTGAGTCTCTCGTGCTGGATCGAGATGGGGCTCAGGTAGGTATTAGGGGGGCTGCTGTACACAGGGTTTTTACCTTAATGAATAGAATGCATTAAGATTAAAAAAAGCTCCTGCCCTCTGTCCAGATCTGCAGCTCCTCCTGCCCCATGCTCTGCTGATAGGGTGACATCAGCGGTGGGGTGGGAGACCCGAGAGAGAACACTGTCTGATGACTACCTCTGCTCTGCTGAATGTGGGACTGCAGGGGAGGCAGGGATTGAAAGGGAGTGCTTTGACTACAAGGGGCACTGGGATACGGGGACTGCACTGTAAAGGGACACGTTTACAAAACATGCCCTATATTGTGAAAAGTATTGGGAGGCCAGCCTTTGCACGCACATGAACTTTAATGGCATCCCAGTCTTAGACCCCATACACACTATTAGATTTTCTGCTGATTTTTTCCTTCAGATTTACCAAAACCATATAATATGAGGTTCAAACCTTAGGCGTTTCAATTTGTATGCAATCAGGCAGGCCCTTGCACTATATGGTTTTGGTAAATCTGAAGGAAAAAAAAAAATCTGTAGAAAATCTATTAGTGAGACCCCCATACACACTAACTTGTTGCCAGATTTCCATGTAGTGCAAGGGCTTGCCTGGTTACATACAAATTGAAACTCCTAAGGTTTCACATATATGGTTTTGGTAAATCTGAAGGAAAAAAAAAAAACCATACAGAAAATTGGATAGTGTCTATCCAGCTTTAGGCTTTAATATTGAGTTGGCCCACCCTTTGCAGCCACAAATGCTTCAACTGTTCTGGGAAGGCTGTGCACAAGGTTTAGGAGTGTCTATGGGAATGTTTGACCATTCTTCCAGAAGTCCAAGAAGTGCCAATGAGAACTTATCTGAGAGGCAGAAATTGCTCAAGGAACCTCTAGAGCAGTGGTTCTCAACCCTGTCCTCAAGTACCACCAACAGGCCATGTTTTGGGAATTTCTCTTAGATAAAATAGCTGTCCAAAATACCAAGCCATTGACTCTGATTTAAAGCACCTGTGCAAGATGAAGGAAACCCTGCAAACATGGCCTGTTGGGGGTACTTGAGGACAGGGTTGAGAACCACCGCTCTAGAGGAACCCTGGTCTAGTTAACCAGTCATACTAAACAAGGTATCCAAAGAATGTGAGAATCATCATCAGCGTAACAATCCATAAGGATTTAGAAGTGCCCCCTAACCAGTAGATAACTCAATGATACAATACTATGAAGTCAGCCAGACTGAAGGAGGAAAGATGTCCAAGAGGCATCCCTACAAAGAAGGGGATAAAGGATATACTACAACCCAGACTGGTGAAAGGAGCGACTGAACGAAGAAAAACATCCATTTTAGGACCCAGAGGTGCCTCTGTGGTTTCACAGAACTGCAGGCTGAATGAAAACAATAACCGATTCCTTGATCCTTGCTATACATTGAATCTCCTGCTCCAGCTATTGGTTTTGGATTGCATACGCTGGCTGACAATTTTCTGCCTAACTCCTTTGTACAATTGAGGGCCATGGGGAATGGAAGTGTTTTGTATAGAATTTATTTTTCCAGTAAATTTTATTTTAGGAATTATAGCATACATATAACATATGTTTGACATTTTTTATAACAAAGAGCAAACGAAAGAGACAGATTGTTGTAGGAAAAATAAGCGTCACTACAGGTATATGTGTACTCTTTTGGTTCATTGATCGGATCAGTTGGATAAAGGAGAGGGAGATCATCTAGGAAGGTAATATAGTTCTAGAAGTTATGGGAATCTGGTTTAAGTTTTCTTATGAAAAGTAGTGATGATATCGGTAATGGAAGGAAATGATGCACTAATGAGAGTTGAGTCAGAGAGGGGGAATAGAGGTAAAAGGTGGGTAAATAAGCTAGGAGGGGGAGAAGGTACATGCCCCCCACAAAAGGAAAAATTGGGGTTATTACTTTTTCTTATAAAATATGGTTTATCTAATCCTCATAATCTCAAAACGGGCCAAAAGGAGGAATGAGTAACTGCTTGCTTACAGCTAAAGTTCTTAGATGGACAGGGAGGTTACTCATATTCAGAATAGGCAATTGTCTTGAAGTGTTGGCAGGAGAACCATGTTTGTGTAAAATTTAGATATCTTTTCTTGATAGAGGTGTTCATCTGGCTTTTCCACATTGCTAAGCACATTTACTTAAGGCCCCTTTCACACTAGCGGAGCCCGTTTTGCTCAGCGGGGATCCATCCGTTTATCCCCGCTGAGCCGGCGGATGACAGGACAGTCTGCACTCCGTGTCACAGCTCCATTCTCCTCTATGGAGGATCGGTTGAACATGGACACAAGTTGGCTAGGAGGTATCTCCTCTTACCTCGACACTGTGCCTCACGTCTGACAGGACAGTAGGCGGCCGAGTCGCCCCTATTTGCCTACCTAGGGGCGACTCGTTTTGCCCGAGGCGATCACACTTTCCCCGGAATTCATTTACACGAATCGTTACACCTTTTCGGTCTACTTGTGGAGATAGTTCTTTTCTATAGATTTAAAATGTGTTTGTACCAAGAGGACGGTTGTGAAGTTCTGTTAACGGATAAGACTTATACTCATTGGAGGGACAGGTAGATTCTTGAAATCGACATTCGTTCGTCAATGAGTAAGGAGGAAAACCGGGCAAAACTCTAATACTCCTAATCTATTTGGTATAAA
>BLSH010188218.1:435826-460886 GCA_018402905.1 Glandirana rugosa | reverse complement strand
TTTTATTATCTACGTGTTAACAAAAAGGACGTTTTTATAAAAAAAATAAAAATAATAAATAATAGATAAATAAAAAAATAAAAAAATGTTTCTCCTTTGAATTGGAATTTCGACCAGCGTCGTGTAAAAAATGTAGAGAAGTAAAGTAATCTAAGGTTTACGTACGATATACATTTCGAGTTATGGTTTTTTTTTGTTTTGTTTTTTTGTTTGTCGAAAACGACGTCATGAGTCGAAGATAGGTCATCACGACGGACAGGGGGCTTCCGAGAGGTGAGGTGAAGACCAGATAGAACCAAGTCACGTAGTAAGTTAGGTGAAGAACATTCAGGTCCCGTAGTACCTGAGTGGTAATCACAACTCGTTTGGGCCTGACATTGCAAGCCCAGGCATGGCTTGAAATCCCACAGGCACCGTGCCTGGGCCTGGGCCTGTAAAGGACCGAACCCGAACGATTTTTGAAATGTCCGGGTCCGGGTCCGTGCCACGGACACCCTAAAGTTCGGTACGGACCCGAACGTTACAGTCCGGGTTTGCTCAACACTAATGGTGAGTCCATGATGCCCTGGACTTACAAGAAGTGGATTGAATGATGCACTGAACCAAGATAGACCAGAAGTGGAGTGGAGAGCCTTCGGGGGACAGGCAGCACTACTGGATAGAAGCTGAGTACTGCAGCAAAAGCTGTTTGTTTTTTTGTTTTGTTTTTTTTTGGTATTGAGCTTTACATATAGCATGCATTTGGAATCTAATGAAATGAAGAGATGTAAAAAATGTGCTGCGACCAGCTTTAAGGTTAAGTTTCCTCTTTGTAAAAAAATAAAAAAATAAATAGATAATAAATAATAAAAATAAAAAAAATATTTTTGCAGGAAAAACAATTGTGCATCTATTATTTTCTTTTTACTAGTAGCCTGCAAAGCATTGCACCAGTGATCAGCATATTACAGGTGCAATGCAGGTTTCCGAGCCCACCCAGTTTTGTGAAAATAGTGAATGAATATTCTTATTTTCACACTGATCCTCCACCTGGCCAATCAGAAAGCGGGTCCTGAGATCCATCACCTGATTGGCTGAAAGGACAGACAATCCTATTGGACGCCTAGGAGGAGGAGGGAGGAGACACATGGCAGAAGCCGCCGTAATGCAGAGAAGGAGGAGATGCCCGCTTGTTGCCCGTAGGAGCGCTGCCAACCTGCAGCCGTCGATGGGGTAAGTGCAGACCGACCGCAAGACCCCAGCCGCCACTGGTACCTCGTATGGGCAGGTATTTGCACAATGACAGGAAGAGACAATGAACTACCTAGAGCACTCAGCACCACCCAGGTAGTTCATTGAGAACTACAAACCGACAGCTGCAAAGGATATCGGTACTTGTAGTCTCCCATCCACAGAACTCTGTGAATGAATGATGTGGCTGGGTGGGCGGAGACCCAAATGGCCAGATCTTTTTTTAAAAATTGTGTCAGTGAAATTGAAGAGAGGATCCCAGCTCTCTGTCACTAAAGGCGGCGAGAGGCTGCAGCAGCGTGATAGGGAAATTGCATAAGTTGTCTAGTGGTCTCACAAATATCTAATAATGAATTCCAAGCCCTGGTTAAGGGGCCATACAAGCCATATAAGGACATAGGCATGGCTTTACCTTATACCAAAGGAATGTTATTGTTAGCTGACCAGAATGTGGCTGAGCCCACTTTCTTCTTTACGATTGCCCATTTCCTTACATTCCAGTCTTCTATATAACACACACACAGCTTATAATACTTGTCTCATCTCCAGGGCCGCATCATGCAACCATCTGGTCTGATTACCTGGTCACGCCTTTATGGGGGGGCTCCGTGGCAAAACAGCATCTTTAGTTAGGTATTATTATTATATTTTCTAATATTTTCTTTATCTGTACCTATTCCCTGGCTGTGCATTCATTTCACATTGAGACAGCCGTGGAAGTGTTTTTCACATATTGTACAAAATAAACTGTGACTTTTCTCATCATTTCATTGGTGTGCATCACTTCTAACACCCTCTGGGTCTCACTGGAGTACTTTCCTGGAAGAATGTGTGAAAAAATGGTTAGCGTGTTACATTAGGTGAAACATACTTATGTATAAATCTATAAGAAGTATGGTGGAATAATTGAAGCTGATATGTTATTATTATAGAAAAACAGCATTACGGTGCAAATTTGTCTCATTAACATAAATGTTGCTATCTGCATCGACAGCTATCCTTATCAGCGTGTCCCCCGTCTCCTAAAGGCACAAGTTCCAGGTGTTGAAGAAATTAAAATTCCTGAAGATCAGGCATTAAACTGAGTGGCTCTTATGAGTGATTCTCTAGCTAATGATTTTGCGCTGTGATTAGGTAATATAAATCTACTCCAAGGTGTGTTTACAGATGTGTACTAGACTGTTAATTAAAGTGAAGGCAAAATGCCTGACACATTACTTAAAGTGATTGTAAAGGTTACTGTTTTTATTTTTTTCATTTTTAAATAACAAACATGTTATACTCACCTCCTCTGTGCAGCAGTTTTGCACAGAGTGGCCCCGATCTTCCTCTTCTGGAGTCCCTCGGCGGCGATCTTGGCTCCTCTTCTGTATCGAGTGACCCATCAGGGAAGCGCTTTCCCTGGTGGTCACCCATGCAGGCATGCTCCCGAGTCCTGCTGTTGCGTGTATTCACACATACAGTATCTCACTAAAGTGTGTACAATGTACAGTGTGTGAATATTTTATTATATCTTTTATGTGACAACACTGAAGAAATGACACTTTGCTACAATGTAAAGTAGTGAGTGTACAGCTTGTATAACAGTGTAAATTTGCTGTCCCCTCAAAATAACTTAACACACATCCATTAATGTCTAAACCTCTGGCAACAAAAGTGAGTACACCCCTAAGTTAAAAGTCCAAATTGGGCCCAATCGGCTATTTTTCCTTTCCGGTGTCATGTGACTCATTAGTGTTACAAGGTTTCAGTTGTGAATGGGGAGCACGTGTGTTAAATTTGGTGCTATCGCTCTCACTCTCTGATACTGGTCACTGGAAGTTCAACATAGCACCTCATGGCAAAGAACTCTGAAAAAAAGAATTGTTGCTCTACATAAAAATGGCCTAGGCTATAAGAAGATTGCCAAGACCCTAAAACTGAGCTGCATCATGGTGGCCAAGACCATACAGCGGTTTAACAGGTCAGGTTCCACTCAGAATAGGCCTCGTCATGGTTGACCAAAGCTGTTGAGTGCACATGCTCAGTGTCATATCCAAAAGTTGTCTTTCAGAAACAGATGTATGACTGCTGCCAGCATTGCCGCAGAGGTTGAAGGAGTGGGGGGTCAGCCTGTCAGTGCTCAGACTATACGCCGCACACTGCATCAAATTGCTCTACATGGTTGTTGTCCCAGAAGGAAGCCTCTTCTAAAGATGATGCACAAGAAAGCCCGCAAACAGTTTGCTGAAGACAAGCAGACTAAGGACATAGATTACTGGAACCATGTCCTGTGGTCTGATGAGACCAAGATAAAATTATTTGGTTCAGATGGTGTCAAGCTTGTGTGGCGGCAACCAGGTGAGGAGTACTAAGACAAGTGTGTCTTGCCTACAGTCAAGCATGGTGGTGGGAGTGTCATGGTCTGGGGCTGCATGAGTGTTGCCGGCACTGGGGAGCAACAGTTCATTGAGGGAATGATGAATGCCAACATGTACTGTGACATACTGAAGCAGAGCATGATCCCCTCCCTTCGGCGACATGGCCGCAGTGCAGTATTTCAACATAATAATGATCTCCAACACATCTCCAAGACGACCACTGCCTTGCTAAAGAAGCTGAGGGTAAAGGTGATGGACTGGCCAAGCATGTCTCCAAACCTAAACCCTATTGAGCATCTATGGGGCATCCTCAAATGGAAGGTGGAGGAGCGCAAGGTCTCTAACATCCACCCGCTCCGTGATGTCGAGTGGAAGAGGACTCCAGTGGCAACCTGTGAAGCTCTGGTGAACTCCTTGCCCAAGAGGGTTAAGGCAATGCTGGAAATTAATGGTGGCCACACAAAATATTCACACTTTGGACCCAATTTGGACACTTTCACTTGGGGGTGTACTCACTTTTGTTGCCAGCGGTTTAGACATTAATGGCTGTGTGTTGAGTTATTTTAAGGGGACAGCACATTTACACTGTTATACAAGCTGTACACTCACTACTTTACATTGTAGCAAAGTGTAATTTCTTTAGTGTTGTCACATGAAAAGATATAATAAAATATTTACAAAAATGTAAGGGGTGTACTCACTTTTGTGAGATACTGTACAGCAGGACTCGGCCCCCGGCTCCCGTGTTACTGTACTTAATTGACAGTAGCGCGAGCCGATGGCTCCCCTGCTATCAATTCATCCAATGAGGACCGGAGCCGGCAACTAGAGGTACAAGGCTCGATCCGGTCAGGATCGGTTCGGGCTCAGGTAAGTAAAGGGGGGCTCTGGGGGGGCTGCTGCACGTAAAAGGTTTTTCACCTTAATGCATAGAATGCATTAAGGTGAAAAAACAGGAGACTTCACAAACCCTTTAATTTATAGGAAGTCTTTTAGTAGCTATGCTATACTTGACTGAATAAGTTATAGGTTTGAGTCCACCTAAAACTTGAATTTCAGTTTTTGGTGGATGTTAAAGTTAATGTAAACCCTCACCTTGTAAAACAACCCATTCTGTTTAACCACTAACAGGCCACCTGCCCACAATGTACTGAAGACAGCTAGCCCGTATGCCGCTGTCTGCCTCCGGGGTTAGGGCGCGCGGATCCGCACACCTGCTGTGATTGTACACACCCGGAGTCTGTCAGATAGTCCTGGCCGATGATTCATGGGCGTGACCTGCTGATCGGCTGTGTGCAATCACAGCCCAGAGCCCTGTGTTGACAATCAGCACAGGGCTCTATACAGAGGGAACAATCTCTCTGTTTCTTATCCCTGGGATAAGAAACAAAGAGACAGATAAGAAAAACCAGCACACATTACACATTGTTAGGCACACATTTTACCACTTGATCACCCAAGATGTTAACCCCTTCCCAGTCAATGTCATTAGTACAGTGACAGTGTATATTATTATCACTGATCAGTGTATTAGTATCAGTGTCAGATTGCCCACCGCACTATCGCAGTCCCATTATAAGTCGCTGATCACCGCCATTACTAGTATGAAATAATTAAACAAAAATCACAATATATATACCATAGTTTTTAGGTGCTATACCTTTCACACAAACCAATCAATATACACTTATTGGAATTTTATTTTTACCAAAGACATGTAGCAGAATACATTTTGGCCAAAGATTTATGAAGAAAGTTTATTTTTTTAAAACATTTTTAGTGGTTATGTTTTATAGAAGAAAGTAAGAAAATATTGGGTTTTTTTTCCCTAAAAATTTCGGTCTTTTTTCATTTATATCGCAAAAAATGAAGAACCCAGTGGAGATCAAATCAAAAGAAAGTTCTATTTGTCTGAAAGAAATTATATAAATTTTGTTTGGGCACAATATTGCACATTACCAGTTAAAGAAGAGCAGTGCTAAATAACAAACCACAGCCTGGTCATAAAAGGGGTAAAACCTTCTGGAGCTGCAGTGGTTAAAATAGAAATAAAAGGCAAAACATTTGTGATATAAATATATAAAAAATCCCACCCCCCCTTTTTTATACGTGATTACATTCCCTGTGTCCTCAGTTGCCTTAGGAGCTCAGAGAGCTGGGGGAGGAGAAACAGCAGTACTCTGGTCTTCCCGGGGAATGGCTGTGCAGAGGGGGAGTATTAGCACAAGTCTGATTATTGGAGGAGAGCAGGCTGAGCTCTCAGCACAGCTAGAGAAGTGACCACACTGTGCTCTCATACCTAGTGTGATCAGTTTTTAATAGGAAAGCAGAGGGCCTGTCAGGAACACCAGGGATTTCACACAAAGAAAGCAATACAAAGAGAACTGGATACTTTCTTATACAAGTACATGGTACAAAAGGGACATATCAGCAATATGAAATGTTGGGTTTACATATTCTTTAATGAATTGAATCATCTGCCTGCTTCTGCTGTTAAGGATAAATGCAACGTTAGCAAGATAATCCATTTTACCCCCCAGCATGTTGATAATAGATCACACTTTTAATCCCATTCCTCGTTGCTGTGCGTCATGACCAGCGCTGCACAGCCTCTTTCCCCAAATCCTTAGGAAATCAGATGTGTGATCCCCAAACACATGCTGTGGATTCCGTGTTCCTCATGCAGTCTACGTGATGTAATATAGTCCGGAGTAGCCTTTCTGGGTTCCCCCCAAGGTTTCTGGGGGTTTCTTGAGCAGTGAGCAATAGCAAATTGATTGACGTCTACACTAGCTGTGCTAATATTAGTGAACATCACAATTTTTAATGTCTGCTTTTTATAACTGTCAATAATTTTAAGATCACTTAAGAAAATTTAGCACCGAGCAGGAGGGTGTCAAATTATCTCCCCTGGGTGTCAAATATACTTGACATGCCTTAATATTTGAGCATATGCAAAACATTCTACAATTTACTGATTGCACTAATATAGCACGATCAGTAGATGTAGATTTTATAGTTTTTAGTAGGGGTTCCTGGAGACCTGATAAATATTTAAAAGGCTAAATCACAAAAATAAATAAAAAATTGAATACACATATATACATCATCCAGCAAGAGAAGGTTCTGTTTCCCTAGAGCCCAAAAGACCAGTGTCTTCAGGAAAAAAAGTTAAATCCAAGGGGTAAAATCAGCTAGTGAACTGTTATTCTGGCTAGGCAATTGTACTGAACACAGAAAGACCTCTATGACTAAACCCCAGTGGGTAGGGCGAAATGCGCCAGAGGGCGTGGTTTGTGGAGCGAAGCAGGCTGAGACTGCTTTGTACACATACTGATACAGATCAGGTTGGAGGAGCCGCAGTCTTTGCTTCAATGCCAGCAGGGTAACACTTATTTCTCTTGCTTAGAGTGGCACTACATGTTACCCTACATTGGGAAAAAAATGAATTCAATAATTGTGCATTAGTAAGAATCAAAAATCATTAGTCCTATGTGACGCTATGCGAGGCGAGGTGATCAACGGTCTCTATGTGTCGCCTCGCATGCATTAATTTGGAATGAACTAAGGTGGAATCCAGTCCGGGTTTTACCAGCCACCTTGGCAGGGTTGGTTCCGGACCGGATTTTGTGGTCCACTGAAATCCACCATTGGGTGGTTTAAATAACCAGGTTCAGAGGATAGTTTTGCTCTGGCCAGGAACTCAGGAACCATCAGCCTGAGAGAGCTGATACAGGAAAGTTTGCTTATGGACTAAGACAAAAGGTTTGCACTATGTTTTGTGGGTGTCTGGGAGAAGCCCTACACCGCTGAGTTAGGAAAGCTGTACTGTTTAGTTAGTGCCTGGATGGCGAGGATTTATTTTCTGTTTTGTTTATTTTTATTTCTATATGCAACCTTTTAAATAAACCTGGCTGCAAGCCAGATTTTAAGCAAACCTACCATTTGGACTGCCTTTTCCAGGGAAGGTGATCCCCATTGAGCTAATCCCTCGCACCTACCATGCCACACAATGGAAGAAAAGGCTAACACAATTCTTAAAAATGTTCCTTCCCCTTTCCTCCTAACTATCCTGCATACCCTGTATAAAAAAAATCTGTGCACTTGTACCATGGTTGGAGCCAAAGTGATGAGAAGACTTCCCATGCAGCTCTGAGCTGAGCATCTCTGAGTGTGGCGAAAGCCGTGCAAGGTTGCAGCACTGGTGCTAGTGAACCGGGTGGATGTTGGTTGCCGTAGAGTTAGCCAATGGAAGCATAAACAGAAGTGTAATGTGGAGCCTGTGAGGCAGATCTTGGATGCAGCAGTGTGGAAACTATGCCATCAGTATGGAGATGAGCCTTAGCTGAAGCCAAGCCTTAGTCCTGAAGCCAAGCTAGAGTCAAGCATAAGTAAGCAGTCAGGAGACATTCCAGGGTCATACATGGGTAGGCAGGTGGAACATAGTCAGTAGCCTGGCCAGGGTCATATACAAACCATCAGATAGATGCTTGGCCAAGCAACAAGCCAAGTCTGTAATCAGGAGTTCAGCATAGAGGGAGCAAAGTCAGGAGCAAGCCGAGTCAGCAATGACTAATTTGGTAACAAGGAATCAGGAACACAGGAGCAAGATCATGGGTAGCTGAAGATCATCCAGCAATGAGCAGTCACCTTAAATAGGCCATTTTGCGACAGCTTTGGGACTGGAGTGCACATGTGTTTGCGCAACACACTTACACACGTTGGCTTGCAAACGAATGTGCCTGTGCAGGCCACTATTAGGGACTGTCTGTCTGTGTTCTGGCACATGCGCACCCTTGTTCTGGTTAATGTCTGGAGGTGCACCAACTGTAACTGGGCTATGGGTGACGTCATCTGGGAATTCACAGCCAGGAGAGCAAGAGCTGCTTAGTACACAGATCTTTTTTTATACAGTGTATGCAGGATAAGTAGGAAGAGGCGGGAGGTAATGTATTTAAGAATGGTTTGTGTTAACCTTTTCTTCCAGAACTAAACCCAAGAACAAAAATTGAGTATAATGCAGCTTACCAGCAAGGATGAGCTGGGTTCCAAACTCGGTCTGACCCTAGTCCAGCAGAACCTGTGGGAAATTGTCACATGGTCGCATACCCACCAGACCAATAAACAGTGGCAAACTTGTGTATGCAAAGGGGCGTGGGATGCTCATGACATCATTGACCTAATATGACCATGTGGTCATATTAGGTCAATGATCTTGACCAAATGTGGCCATATTACGTTAATGATGTCACAAGCTTCCTCGCCTTTTTGCGTACTGCAGCGCCAACCCTTAGGTGTAGTGGCTGCATTAGTTTATATCTTTCAGGGTAAAGCTGTCCAAAGATGGATTGAAATTTGATCCATCTGTGGCCAGCTTAACCACTTAAGGACCGGAAGGATTTCCCACACAGAGCACTTTTTGCGATTCAGCACAGCATCGTTTTAACTGAAAACTGCGCAGCCATGGAACGTTGTACCCACAAATAGAGCTTTCTTTTGGTGGTATTTGATCCCCTCTGCGTCACTTCTGATCATCGCTATTAACAAAAAAAGAACAACAATTTTGAAAAAAAAACCCAATATTTTTTACTTTTTGCTATAATACATATCCAAAAAAAAAAATATATATATATATAAAAAAGAATTTATTCATCAGTTTTGGCCGATATATATTCTCCCTCATATTTGTGATTTTTATCGGGACTGTGATATTGCAGTGGACATGTCGGACATTTTTGACACTTTTTTGGGACCAATGACATTTATACAGCGATCAGAAATTTAAATATTCACTGATTACTGTGTAAATGTATTTGGCAGTGAAGGGGTTAACCTGCAGGGGCGATCTAGGGGTTAACTGTGTTCCCTAGGCGTGTTCTAACTGTGAGGGGGCTGGGCTGCCAAGGGCATAAGAGATCTAACTGATCCCAGTGACAGGAATCAGTAGATCTCTCACATGCCACCTGACAGAGCGGTGAACCGCCATGTTTACATCGGGGGTTCCCCGTTTCTCTTCTCTGCCAGGTCATCACGGGTAGCCGGTCATCACGACCACACTGCTGCACTGTGTGGCTGGCACAAGAAAGTGCCGCCTGCGACACGCTCCTACCCGCTAGTCACGCACAAGCGAGCCGCCGTTTATAGACGGCGATTCACGCTACAGCGCCACTCTGTAGCTGTAAATGTACGCGAGCCGGTCGGGGATCAGTTAAAACGCAAATTTCACCCTATAGAGGAAGTTCCACTTTATGTCCTCCTCCCTTCTCTACTACATTTGGCACTTTCAATTATTTTGGGGGAGCGGGCATCTAATTTTGATAGGTAGCCCCCCCCCCCAGCCCACAACTTTCTGGGACATGTCATAGGTCACAGAAGGCTGCAGGACTAATCACAGGGTGCAGCATGGCTCGCTCATGCGCAGTGGGAAGCCAGCTGTGAAGCCACAAGGAGTCACAGCCGGCTTCCCACAATAAACATACTAGCACTTGGGACCCCGACACCTGCAAACAACCATCCCAGGTGAGGACAGCTAAGAATCCCTGGACAGGTAAATTAACTTTTATTGAAATTCAGCAGTTCCAGTATTTGAATTTTCTCCCTAGGGTGAAGATCCTCTTTAAGAATATTTTCAGTAAGTACCTGCTGATGTTGCCAGATATGCAGAGTCCCCGTCACTTCCTGTGAGCGGCACTGAAGACAAAAAATGTATTTATGTAAACTACTGATCCCATCAACCACCATATAATGGAGATAAACAAAGGCAGACATATTAGTACAGCTTTATTGTTGGGTTGGCAATAGGGTTGCCACCTGTCCAGGATTCACCCGGACAGTTTGGAATCATGTGTCTGGGTTTCAGACCTGCTCAAACCCGGACACATTATTTAGCCAGACTATGGCTTCTCAGTTGCATAAGTGAAGAGTGTCTGTTACACTCTCTTTCACATTGCCCAAAGCCAGCACTAATATCCCCCCCCCCCACACACACACACACACGGGAGAGGGATTGACCTACTCCTCTTCCTCCTGCTCCTACACCTCTGTGTCTGCCCACACTCCAATCCCCAGCGCTGTGCCTCAGAAAAGGACAGTGGGGGCTGAAGTCAAGACGACCTCAGATACATCTGGATGAGAGGTGCTAACTGCCAAAGGGTGAGTGAGCTCACCAGCCATCCCTGTCTGTGACTGAAGTCTGTCCTCTTCTCTCTCCTGCCTCTGAGTAAGTACACTAAGGTAAATCAGGGTTCTCAGAGCACCCCTTACATCAGAGTTTCCCTTTACACCAGAGGCCACAGTGAGTCCTCTCCATACATCAGAGTTCTCAGTGTTCCCCCTTAAATCAAGGTTCCCAGAGCATCCCTTATGTTAGAGTCTCCAAAGTTCTCCCTTACATCAGAGTCCTCTCCATACATCAGAGTTCTCAGTGTTACCCCCTTAAATCAGGGCTCCCAGAGCATCCCTTATGTTAGAGTCCCCAGAGTTCTCCCTTACATCAGAGCCTGCTGAGTCTCCCTGCGAGTTCAGTTGTAAAAGGGGAACTCTGTGGATTCAGATGTAAAAGAGGAACTCTGTGGACTTTGATATAAAGGGGCACTCTTGTGATTAACTTCACATGATTAGAAATGTTATTTAATTGCAAAATATATGTATAGTTTATACTATAAAAATTGCTGTGTCCCGCTAAAGTGTTCGGGTTTGACGTGAAGAAAAGGTGGCAACCCTAGTTGGCAACCATGGTATGCTGTAATATGTTACATTTTTGTTTTTGGATTTACATCAGTGTTTCTCAAACTTTTTTGTCTTGCAGCGCACTTAACAATTTTTGTGGTGAAGAACATTATTTTTACATATATATTTAGTTTTACTTTCTCTTGCTTCTTTGCTTTTCATTTAAAGAGGAAGTAAACCCTGATGGGTTTTACTTCCTCTTTATTACCCTGCAAAATAAAAGCATAATGCGCTAGTATGGATCGCATGATAGCCTATTATATATCACTTACCTGCATTCGAAGCCGGGCTCTTCCCGCTCCAGGCCACATCCATCACTGCCCCTCTTCCTTCTGGGGCCGTAGACTCTGACTCTGTGACTGGCGTGCCGTCACTCCCGCAGCACAATGTTAGTGAAGAAATGGCACGGTGGCTCGTTTCTTCACTGCACATGTGCCAATGACGTTGGCACATGCGAGTACAGTGTATATGTCCTTAACCATGCAGGTGTAGGAGATATGCAGGGAACTTACAGGTAAGCCTTATTATAGGTTTACCTGTAGGTTAAAGTGGTCGGAAAGAGTTTCCAACCACTTTAACAGTTTCTCTTTCAGAGTTCCAGACATGATTAAGTATTTCTCCATCGCTAAACAATGAACAAACTTTATTTATAAGCATCAAAGTTGGAAAGGAAGGTCTCTATTATTATAATATAATTGGAGAGATTGAGTTTTCGCAAGATATTGTACAAGTCTCGCATTACGAAACGAACCAATGAGTGACAGACTGACAAAGATTGCGTTTTTATATATGTGTAGCCATGTGCTCCCTTGGGAGTATCTAGTAGTTGTGGTTCACCTTATAGCTGTCCTCAATCCCACCATATCTCACATCCGTAGACACTGACCAGGCTGGCACTTGTTTTTGTTGTTTTATTTAGGGGAAATAACTTGGATGGGGAAAAGGGGTGACTGTGGGATGGTGGGACTATGGTACTTGAACTCCATATACAGTCCTGTATATGCACACTAACTCTGCAGACTGTTACTCCTTGCAACTCTCCAGCACATCACTTGCTGACCATTTCTCCTACAGTTCTTTCTCCAGAACTGTACTTGCAGACTATCACTCCTTCATTTCTCTCCATCACTTAGTTTCCAGCTCAAAAGCAAATTTATCAAGCTTCTCTTTTCTTCTTTTCTCTTCACCGCGGCTAGCACATGGGGAGGCCTAAACTGCGTCAGCTGTACCTCAGGACCACCCATTATAGACCAGGGATCACGGGCCCCTGAATATGTAGCAAAGTACTTGAGTGCTAGCCGGGCCTTTGATGGACTACAACTCCCAGCCCTTTCCTCTTCCAGGTCCCACCGACCTGCTTTTCCTCAGTGACACTCCTTCCCCTGACTGGCTCCCAAGGCTTCCACAGACTGTCCACTATTCCTCTCCCAGCCTGCTCCAGAACTCTCTCTTGCAGCTCCCAGGGTCTGTCACTCACCGACACCGGTTGATCACTTTAAGGTCTCTCTCACTCTGTAGCACCTCCGATGTTCTCCTGTTCCCTTGTGCGACTCCAGGAATCACCTCCACTCCTGGCTGCACCCGAACCTCCTGGCCTCAAGGTCACCCCCCCAGATGGAGGCAACCTCCCGGGTAGAGGCCTCCACAGTGCATCCTGCAACATCTCAGACTTCCACCCTACTTTTCCTCCCAGATTGACCCAGCCCAGAGTATATAAGAAGGCCTACCCCTTGCCAATCCAGTTTGGGGATTGGTCATGGCTTCTCATGACACTCCAAATGATGGCACCTCTTGTCCCACCTTCATTCTAGAAAGTTCCAGTGCCTCCCAGAAGAAGGTAAGAGGGCCCAGTGACCTCATCTGTTGGGCTGCCCCAGTCCTACCTGAGCCACTCCCCAAGCCCAGATCAAAACATTCAGACCTTCACATACAGGCAGGCCTGACTACATTTTGCCTCTCCTAGCAAAACCCTGCTACAAAAACGCACCTATACTATGGGGGCGCTACATATGTTACTTTTTTAACTTTTGCGACATTGATTTACCATTTAATTTTTTGATATGTTCAAGGATTCAAAACACTAGCAATTTTAAATGTTTTTCAAAACTCCCACAGCACACCTGCAATTCTCACGCGGCACACAGTTTGAGAATCACTGATTTACATTCTCTTTGAACATTAATCTTGGCTTACCATATACCGCTCAATTCTTGTGTTGTGAGTTACTGCTGATAATTGGTAATGCAGAGGTTAACAAACCAGCACTTAGCAAGCCTTTCTATGCAGTGAAAGACATTAACATTAACAAAGATTTTCAAGTATGCTTCAGAATCTCTCTGGCCAACTAAGTATTGTGACATTTACTTATTATGGTGCATTCCTTCTTATTTATGCATTTATGTATTTTCATTTCTATTAGTGAGGATAAAAGGTTTGAATTGGGCTCAGGTGTGTCAGAAAAACAGAATAATGTATGTACTTAACCACATCCTGCTCCCGGCCTATAGCAGAATGATGGCCGGGCGGGGGATCAGTTATTCTGACTGGGCATCATATGACGTCCAGCGGGATAAGCCGCTCGCATGAATGGTCGTACGGTGTGTTGCTGTGACAGACCGCATCTCCAATCTTGGTAAAGTACAAAAACCATATACCCCCTAGGTGGGACTTTTTATTAGTTATTGTTATATAAAAACTTGTCACTCAAATGAGGGACAGGTATGGAGATAAGTATATACATATATCATATAAAATGTTTGAAAGTCATGATACAACCTTACAATCCACCATTTGTGTGTCCACATGTATTATGATACAAAATTTAAAAATTTGGTGTTCCATTGTCCGAAGATGGAATTTGGTGCCCTACATTTACGTTTCAGGTCCAAACAAGCCCTTCATCGGGGGTATACAAATGGGAAAGAGAAAGCACAATGGTATTTTTTAAAATCTATCCGGCATATAGGCAGGTGTAGGCTCAATGGCTGTATATACAGTGCATAAACTAGTACAGCACTGCCAATGGCGGGGTGATGGTATAGGGGAGAGAGGATCAAACAGGGGACAGCCGTAGTGCAGCCTTCAGTCAAAGGGAGAGTGCTTCAAAGATCTGCATCAAAATATGTGTATAGATCCTGACCGAGACAAGAAGCATGTCCAATTTCCATGCCGCTGAAGTTAGTGACACTGAAGTAAAGGTGGGGAGCCGGGGGGATCTACCACCTGTCCACTCCCCTATGATGAAAGGGGATATCTTGCTAGGCCGTTAGGCTGTCCCTTCCGAGCACCATCCTCCCAAGCATTTTGTGATCAATCCTGGTAAAGAGCCTATGACGTAGGCCCTTTACCATGTGATCAGCTGTGTCCAATCACAGTTGATCACATGGTAACCAGGAAGTTCAGTTTATCAGCTTTTCCTCTATTCTCGCTGACAAGGCACGAGTGGAGGAGAGACAATCAGCGGCTGTCCTGACAGGGGAGGTCTGCACTGATAATCAGTGAACCGATTATCAGTGCAGGCCCTTCAGGGATGCCCACAAGTGCCAACTCATGCCCACCAGGGATGTCAATCAGTACCCAGTTCAGGGATGGCAATCAGTGCCCACCATGGATGGCTATCAGTGCCCATCATTAATGCCTGTCAGTGCCTCCTCATCAGTGCTGCCTATCAGTGCCCATCAGTGCCGCCTATTAGTGCCCATCATTGCCACCTATCAGTGCCCATCAGTGCCACCTATCAGTGTCCATCAGTGCCACCTATCAGTGCCCATCAATGCTGCCTATCAGTGCCCATCAGTGCTGCATATAAGTGCCGCCTATCAGTGCTGCATATTAGTGCCTCATTATCAGTGCCCATTAGGGATGAGCCCTCGGTTCGAGACAAACGTAAGTTTGACTTTGGTTGATCGGCTGTTCGCCGAGTCTTGAATATTATGGGGCGTTCACGCCAAATTGGAGCGCCCCATAATGCAGTGCCAGACCGCAGGAAATGCCGCCCACTTGACCTGCATGCTTTGGCCAATCACAGCGCCGCACTGCTGTAAGAGCAATGATTGACCAGAGGCAGGGAACCTTTGGTCAATCATGGCTCAGGGGTCCACACCCCACACTATATAAGGCTGCTTGAACAGCAGCCGTGTGTAATGTGTGAACGTGGAGACTGGAACGTTGATCTAGTTTAGCTAGTTTAGTTAGTGGCGTGTAGGCAGTGTAGTATATAGATCTAGTGTAGAGTATATACAGTCAGGGCAGGCAGTGTAGTATATAGATTTCTCTCTCTATATATAGATAACTATATATCTATATAGATATATATATATCTATATATATATAGATATATATATATATCTATATATATATATATATAGACGCATTCATTGTATAGTATATAGAGTCAGTTCATTTAGTGTAGACTATATATACAGCTCATTCAGTGTATAGTATATAGTAATTTTAGGCAGTGTGAATATATACAGTATCTCATAAAAGTGAGTACACCCCTCACATTTTTGTAAATATTTTATTCTATCTTTTCATGTGACAACACTGAAGAAATTACACTTTGCTACAATGTAAAGTAGTGAGTGTACAGCTTGTATAAGGCCCCATACACATGGCCATTTTTTACAGTCACGTTTTTGAGCGTATTTTGCAGCTCTCCATGTTATTCAATGGCCCCATACAAACGCTGACTTTTTGAGCTGTAGATAGCGTCTGCGTTTGTGAGCTGAAAGCAGAACCCACAGCCAGGGCGTTCTGAAGCTGCAGCATTAGAGCGTTTTTGAAGCTGAGCCGGCAAAACGCTCACTAATGTGCATTAACGCTGTAGCGACGTTTTTTTTAGCATTTTTAGCGCCAGCATTTTCAGGTTAAAAAAAAAACAGAGGGATGTATTTTCAAACAAAATGCGACGTAGTGCTGATGCTCAAAAACTCATTAACGCCAATGAAAAACGTTGATGAAATTGCGTTTTTGACGCCGATTTTTTTCCTGACGTCGGTTCCGAAGTTACAGCTTATTTTTTTAATAGGCCTAACAGTGTAAATTTGCTGTCCCCTCAAAATAACTCAACACACAGCCATTAATGTCTAAACCAATGGCAACAAAAGTGAGTACACCCCTAAATAAAAATGTCCAAATTGGGCCCGATTAGCCGTTTCCCCTCCCCGGTATCATGTGACTTGTTAGTGTTACAAGGTCTCAGGTGTGAATGGGGCGCAGGTGTGTTAAATTTGGTGTTATCGCTCTCACTCTCTCATACTGGTCACTGTTAGTTCAACATGGCACCTCATGGCAAAGAACTCTCTGAGGATCTGAGAAAAAGAATTGTTGCTCTACATAGAGATGGCCTAGGCTATAAGAAGATTGCCAAGACCTTAAAACTGAGCTGCAGCATGGTGGTCAAGACCATACAGCGGCTTAACAGGACAGGTTCCACTCAGAACAGGCTTCGCCATGGTCGACCAAGGAAGTTGAGTGCACGTGCTTAGTGTCATATCCAGAGGTTGTCTTCGGGAAATAGATGTATGAGTGCTGCCAGCATTGCTGCAGAGGTTGAAGGGGTGGGGGGTCAGCCTGTCAGTGCTCAGACCATATGCCGCACACTGCATCAAATTGGTCTGCATGGCTGTCGTCCCGGAAGGAAGCCTCTTCTAAAGATGATGCATAAGAAAGCCTGCAAACTGTTTTTTGAAGACAAGCAGACAAAGGACATGGATTACTGGAACCATGTCCTGTGGTCTGATGAGATCAAGATAAACTTATTTGGTTCAGATGGTTTCAAGCGTGTGTGGTGGCAACCAGGTGAGGAGTACAAAGACAAGTGTGTCTTGCCTACAGTCAAGCATGGTGGTGGGAGTGTCATGGTCTGGGGCTGCATGAGTGCTGCTGGCACTGGGAAGCTACAGTTCATTGAGGGAACCATGAATGCCAACATGTACTGCGACATACTGAAACAGAGCATGATCCCCTCCCTTCGGAGACTGGGCCGCAGGGCAGTATTCCAACATGTTAACGACCCCAAACACACCTCCAAGACAACCATTGCCTTGCTAAAGAAGCTGAGAGTAAAGGTGATGGACTGCCCAAGCATGTCTCCAGACCTAAACCCTATTGAGCATCTGTGCGGCATCTAACGGAAGGGGGAGAAGCGCAAGGCCTCTAAAATCCACCAGCTTCGTGATGTCGTCATGAAGGAGTGGAAGAGGACTCCAGTGGCAACTAGTGAAGCTCTGGTGAACTCCATGCCCAAGAGGGTTAAGGCAGTGCTAGAAAGTAATGGTGGCCACACAAAATATTGACACTTTGGGCCCAATTTGGACATTTTCACTTAGGGGCGTACTCACTTTTGTTGCCAGCGGTTTAGACATTAATGGCTGTGTGTTGAGTTATTTTGAGGGGGCAGCAAATTTACACTGTTATACAAGCTGTACACTCACTACTTTACATTGTAGCAAAGTGTAATTTCTTCAGTGTTGTCACATGAAAAGATATAATAAAATATTTACAAAAATGTGAGAGGTGTACTCACTTTTGTGAGATACTGTATATACAGTATATCGTATATATATATATATATACACACTGCATTCAGTATAGACTATATATACAGCTCATTCAGTGTATAGTATATAGACTCAGTTCAGGCAGTGTAAGAATATATATATATACGCTGCATTTAGTGTAGACTATATATGCAGCTCATTCAGTGTATAGCAGGGGTCAGCTGCTAAATCTATGGCCCGCCAGTGCCCGTGATCAATTCACGGGCACCCGGTCCCCGGACAAGTGGCTGTCCAACTCATCTCAGAGATATGCCTCATGTAAGAGCGCCGCATAGTAACGGCGCTTAAATGACTCGCTGCATCTCTACTCAGCCCCTCCTCCCCTTCTCCCAACTGACGTTATGCTCGGGCCCGCCCGCTGCATTTGTCAGACGAAGAGAGAAGAGAGACGAGGTGAGTCATCTGAGCGCCAGGCAGGGAGCTTAATGGGGGGGCAGGGGTGGCTGATATGTTCTTAAAGTAACAGATGCATTTTTTATTTCCCCTGTGCATAACAACCCGTATCCCCCTATGCATAACATCCCCTATATCCCCTCCTTGTGCATAACATCCCCTGTATCCCCCTGTGCATAACATCCCCTGTATCCCCCTGTGCATGACATCCCCTGTATCCCCCTGTTACTACCCACCCATGTATCCCCCCCGTGCATAACCAACCATGCATTTTTACACATATTTATACTTGCTTTTCTGGCCCCCGTTCCCACCTCACTCATAGTCCAGTGGGCTATTTTCTCCTTTATAGCCTATATGCAGGTGGCGGAGCCAATACACCTGACTGTTTTCAGGCATGGTTCCAGCCTGTCATATAGCTTCCACTTTTTTAGGCTTTCCATCACAGGTGACAGGGAGACGCCCGTGCATGGTGGTGGTGGTAGTGGCGGACATGGTGCATCCTCTGCAGCCGGGTCACGCTTGTCCTTTTTTTCTGCTGTTGGCCATGTTATGGAGCCACAACATGCAGAAGAGTTGGTGGAGAGGATAACTAAGCCATCCTCATCCTCTATAACCCAGGCTCATACTAGTTTGTTTTCCAATGCAGCTGTCAAAGCAGCCTTTTCCACTACTTGTCCACAGTTACTCCTTCCATAGCCCCACCATCATGCACGGAGGAGTCACCAGAATTATTCGACCATAGTGTTGGCTAAATTTGCCGGCTCCGATGTTATTTCCCAGGTTGAGGAAGGGAGTAACGTGAGCCTAGAGAGAGGGGGTGCCACAGTAGGACAAGGAACTATCAGTCATCTTCCCCCAGCTGCAGCATACTGCCAAGTTTGCTCCAGTGACAAGGAGGGAGGGGATGATGAGGACACGGACTGTACTTGGGTGCCTGAGAGAAGAGAGGAGGAAAGTGAGGAGGAGGAGGAGGCACAACTCCAACGAGGCAGGATGTCCTCCAGGGGCCAGCTTAAGGGCAGCCATCCTATTGCATCACACCACAGAGCTCCACAGGTGCAGGGCGCTGCTGACTCCCCGCTGACTTTCAAAAGTTCAATAGTGTGGGCTTTTTTCAACACTTGTGCAGTAGATCGCAATGTTGCTGTTTGCAGTCTATGTCTGAAGCAGATCAAGCACGGCCAGAACAGCAGCCACTTGCCATGCAGTCCATTGGCAACAGCACCTCAAAGACCCACATAATAAAACAAGGTGGACTTCTCCTTGCTCCTCATATGTGACCTCAACCCCTACTATACCTCCAGTCCTCTCAAAAGCCTGCACTGAGAGCAATGAAGGTCTAGCAATGGGTGCCACAAGTACTTGCAGCCAATCTGCTAGCATTACACCACCAGCTGATTTCAGCAGGCAAATTTCCCTATCCCAGTTGCTAAACCATAAAAAAAAATACTGTCCCAGCCATCGACATGCTCAGGTTTTAAATGCTAGCTTGGCCAAATTGCTAGCACTACAACTTCTGCCTTTTCAGCTGGTAGGCCCTGCCCCCTTTCGTGAAATTGTGGAATGTGCTGTACCACAGTGGCAGGTTCCAAAAAGACATTTCTTTTCACGAAAGGCCCTTCCAGCTCTCTACCACCATGTGTAAGACAATGTTTTTGCCTCCTTGGACAGGGTGGTCAGCAACAAAGTTCATGGTCCAGCAGACATGGTTGGGGATGTTACCTTTCCTTCTCGGTGCTCTGGGTAACTCTGCTAGCACCTGGGAAGGATGCAGGACAGGGTTCAGTTTTGGAGCTAGCCATGCCTCCAAAAATGGTGCTGATTCTGCCACATCTGCTTCCTCCACCCTGCCTCTTCTTCTTCCTCTGTGGCCTCTTCTGCAGCAGTGTCCTCTGAACCAGCAGTGCTCACAAAGCGGTCTAGGGGCTACGCAAGCAGTCAGGCTAAAAGATGCCATGCGGCGCTTGAGTTGGTCTGTCTAGGGGACAGGAGCCACACTGGACCAGACATTCTGTCAGCTTTGCGGGGGCAGGCTCAGAGGTGGTTGATGCCACAGCAGCTTGAGCCAGGAATGGTTGTATGTGACAATGGCACCAACCTTCTCTCTACCCTCTGACAGGGACACTTGTTTCATGCTTGGCACACGTCCTGAATTTGGTGGTGCAGCGTTTCTTGACCAGGTGCCCAGGCTTACCAGATATTCTGATACAGGCCAGAAAAGTCTGTGGTCATTTCTGGCGGTCATACAATGCCAGTGCTCGGCTGACTGACATTCAGCGGGAATTGAACCTGCCCACCAACCGCCTTATTTGTGACATGTCCACCAGGTGGAACTCAACATTGGCAATGCTGCAGCAGCTGCATGCACAACAGAGAGCCATCAATTAGTACCTCTGTGAGTATGGCACCAGGACAGGCTCAGGGAAGCTTGTTTTTTTTCGCCACGCCATTGGCTACTGATCAAGGATGCATGCACTGTTCTGTCACCATTTGAGGAGGCCACAAGGATGGTGAGCAGTGACAATGCATGCATCAGTGACACTGTCCCTCTAGTCTTCCTGCTGGAGCACATGCTTTGTGGAATCATGGACAGGGCACCTGAGGCAGAACAGAGGGAGGAAGAGGAGGACTTCCTTTCCTCTCAAGGCCCCCTTTATGCAGATAGCATTCCTGCAGGGCCACCAAACACACAGGAAGAAGAGGAGGAGGATTGTATCAGCATGGATGTAAAGGATAACATGCAGTAGTCTTCAAGGGATGGTTTTCAGTCCCCAGAAATCCAAGGAGTTGTACATGGCTGGGAGGAGGTAGTTCCTGACAATGTCATCTTCAGTGACCCAGAGGACTCTAATGTCTGCTCAAACTTACGCTGCATGGCCTCCCTGATTCTGCAAAGCCTGCAAAAAGAGTCCAGGGTTTGTGGTATCAAGGAGAGGGATCATTACTGGGTGGCAAACCTTCTTGATCCACGTTACAAGGTAAAGTTTCAGAGCTCATCCTGCCTTTGCAGAGGGATTGTTTAAAGGCTGATGCCTTTAAACAATTCTTCAGTCCTCAGTGCCCAGGGCTGATAGGTTCAAGCAACCATCGTAGGCGTCTGCATTATATGGTGCAGGAATATCTAGGGGCAAGAGCAGACATGGAGACCTTTCCAACTGAGCATCCACTGAGTTACTGGGTCTTGAGAATAAACCACTGGCCAGAACTTGCTCAATATGTCCTGTCCTGCATTCAGAGTGTTTTCTGAACGGACATTCAGTGCTGCTGGAGGGTTCGTAATGGATCAAAGAGTGTGCCTGTCCACAGACTCCATTGATAGGCTCACATTTATAAAAATTAATCAGTCCTGGATTAGCAGCTATCAAGCCCCTGATGCTGATGCAACTGATTGAATTTGCTATGGATCTGGGATCCCTTAACCCCTACAGATCTGCGCTATTGCCGAAGTACGGCTCCAGCACGGATCTGAAATGCCGGGACGACGTCCATGGACGTCGTCCCCTGTGCATGCTCCAATGTCCGCCCGAGACCCGCCGATCTCTTTTAGCAGCCTCAGAACGGGGAACCGCCGATGTAAACACGGTGGTTATCCGTTCTGTGACAGGGGACATAGCAGATCTACTGATCCCTGTCACTGGGATCAGTGAGATCTGTTTTGTCCCGGCCAGCCCCGCCCCCCCACAGTTAGAACACACCCAGGGAACATTGTTAACCCCTTCACTGCCCCCTGCAGGTTAACCCCTTCACTGCCAATGACATTTACACAGTAATCAGTGGATATTTAAATTTCTGATCGCTGTATAAATGTCATTGGTCCCAAAAATGTGTAAAAAATGTCTGACATTTCTGCTGCAATATCGCAGGCCCGATAAAAATCGCAGATAGCCTCCATTACTAGTAAAAAAAATAAAATAATAAAAAGCCATAAATCAATTCCCAGTTTGTAGACGCGATAACTTTTGCGCAAACCAATCAATATACGCCGATTGTGATTTTTTTTAAACAAAAATATGTGGAAGAATATATATCGGCCAAAACTGATGAATAATTTTTTTTAATGGATTTGTACTTTAGCAAAAAGTAAAAAATATTGTTCTTTTTTGCAAAATTGTCGCTCATTTTTTGTTTATAGCGGCGATCAGAAATGACGCAGAGGTGATTAAATACCACCAAAAGAAAGCTCTATTTGTGGGAAAAAAAGGACGCAAATTTTATTTGGGTACAACGTCGCACGACCGCGCAATTGTCATTCAAAATGCGACAGCGCTGAAAGCCAAAAATTGGTCTGGGCAGGAGGGGGGTTTAAGTGCCCAGTAAGGAAGTGGTTAAAGACTGCCTATGCTGCCTATCCTATTCCTCCTGAATCCTGGTGATGCTGGCTTACAACAATATTTTGGGTTTAGGGCACCACCAACACCCAAGGCCCAATTTTTCTGCACCTGTTTTACAGGGGCATGTCATTACAATCTTTAAAATAATTTTTAACAGCAGGGCCCGTTCCTGCGCCCAACAAGAATAACTGCGAGGGGTTACAGTGTTCTGCCACCACCAACACCCAAGGCCCAATTTTTCTGCATCTGTTTGCCTGGGGCATGTCATTACAATTTTAAAATAAATTACAACAGCAGGGCCCGTTCCTGCGCCCAATGAGAGTAACCGCGAGGGGTTATAGTGTTCTGCCACCACCAACACCCAAGGCCCATTTTTTCTGCACCTGTTTGCCTGGGGCATGTCAATACAATTTTTAAAATGATTTACAAGTACAGGGCCTGTTCCTGCGCCCAACAAGAGTAACTGCGAGGGGTTACAGTGTTCTGCCACCACCAACACCCAAGGCCCAATTTTTTTGCACCTGTTTGACTGGGGCATGTCATTACAATTTTATAGAGTGTAGTCCCCATAGTATATATAATACAGTTCAGACTATATGGTGCAGTCAGTGTAGTATATATAACACCGTGTATTGAAGTGGCTAAGGGGAACCCTGTGCCAAAATTTTTTAAAAAAGGACCTGGTTTGGATTTTGGGGGGACCCCCACGCACATTTTTTCAGTGACTTTTATCCATATTGCCGGGAACCGGCAATACATTAGAGCCGCGAGCGATTTTAAATGACAATTTTTCCTTTACAAATGTAATTTTGTGGTGACACTGTTCTAAACGTCACACAGATGCGCCCTTTTGCAGGCATACCAAGGGGACCCCCCAGGCACGCTATTTAAAGGAATATTTCATTTTTATTTTTTCACTTTATTCATTATTAAAATCACTGCTCCTGAAAAACGATTGATTTGAAAACTTTTTTTTGCATTGATACATGTCCCCTAAGGCAGTACCTGGGTCCGCATAAACTTTTTTTATCAATAACTTGCATATAAGCCTTTAAAATGAGCACTTTTGATTTTTCATGTTCGAGTCCCATTGATTTTAATAGGGTTCACATATTCGTGCAAACGTATTGCCTGTTTGCGGTGTTCTGGTGCGAACCGAAACAGGGGGGGGTGTTCGGCTCATCCCTAGTGCCCATTAGTGCTGCCTCATCAGTGCTGCATATCAGTGCCACCTATCAGTGCTGCATATTAGTGCCTCATCATCAGTGTCTATCAGTGAAGCCTCATCAGTGCCTGTCATTGAAGGAGAAAAATTACTTATGACATCGCTGAAAGCTAAAAATTGGCCTGAGCAGGAAGGGGGTGAAAGTGCTCGGTATTGAAGTGGTTAAATTCAGCTGTCATGGACCTGAAATCTGTCCAGAAATCAATTAAACGTCTAACTACAGTAAGTGATTACTCTACATGATATTCCAAAACAAGCAGTAACCAACCTAGTTGTGAAGCCTTTGTTGTTTTTTTTAGTATTATCTTAAAGAAGTTGGATATTTACAATTATCACAGCTCTTTACATTTGATAAACTATATTTAATTCAAGGCTAATAATGTGAAAACACAGTGAAAGTTTAGTCAGAAAATGAAGTCCTGCTAAATAACTTCAGGCTATCCCCTTTTGCAGGTATATTTATGTAAAACATTAAAAACAAGTTTCTATATTGTGTAAAATGCAGAAATACACTGTCTTACCCTGCTCTGCACATGCTCAGTTGCTCTCCATTTTTAGGCACTGCCAAATTCTGCCAATCTGCTCACAGCACTGAAGCATAATTAAACTCTCCTATCCTTTTCAGCCAAGGAAGCTGCTTCTCTTTAATATGCAACTGCCTTGGTACTGCACATGTGATCAGTTATGTCACCAGCCATTTGATGGTTTGAGAGTTTGGTTGAGGACAGTAGCAAATGTGACAGTTAGCAATCCTGGCATTCCAGGAATGTAACTGCTCTTTGAAACCATTAACCACTTGCCGACGGCTGATCGGCATTTGACGGCGACAAAGTGGCGCTGTAACGCGAATCGCCGTCATACGACGGCGGCCGCGAACTCGCGCCATGTGCGCGCGCGCGCCCCCTAGGCGCGGGCGCTGCAACGGCATTTGTTACAGGGGCTTTCAATCTACAGGGCCAGGCCAATGATTTTTGGCCTGGCCCTGTAGATCGCCCTGCCAATGACATTATTCCCCTGCCTCTGTAAATGTAAACAGAGGCAGGGGAAGTTCCTTCCTCTTCCTCCCTGAAGTCCTTTTCGACATCAGAGAGGAAGAAGAAGCATCTAGAAACGTGAGTGCACCAACACTACACTAACACCAGGCCACATAGGCACATTTAACCCCTTGATCGCCCCCTGATCGCCCCCCAGTTAACCCTTTCACTACCTGTCACCCTCCTGTCACAA
>BLSH010188218.1:395291-407741 GCA_018402905.1 Glandirana rugosa | reverse complement strand
GCCTTCCAAAACGTCGAAATCCTGGTCTCGTGAAAAACGCTAAGCCGTGACGCAGCGAAATTGCCTGTTAATGCGCAAACCAATCAATAAACGCCGATTGCGATTTTTTTTATCGCAAATATGAGGAAGAATATAAATCGGCCAAAAACGGTGAAAAATAATTTTTTTTATATTTTTTTTTTGGATTTGAATTTTAGCAAAAAGTAAGAAATTTGGGTTTTTTTGCAAAATGGTCGCTCTTCTTTTGTTTATAGCGGCGATAAGAAATGACGCAGAGGCGATCAAATACCACCAAAAGAAAGCTCTATTTGTGGGAAAAAAAGGACGCAAATTTCGTTTGGGTACAACGTCGCACGACCGCGCAATTGTCCGTTAAAGCGACGCAGTGCCGAATCGCAAAAAGTGCTCTGGTCCTAAAGCTGCAAAACCTTCCGGGGCTGAAGTGGTTAACAGACATCTGGGAATTGCTTACATTTCCAGAACATCACACAGGAAAGTCGCACGACCTTTCAAAAAGAAGCACCTGTCCACAATTGGTCTTTTCAGATCATCTAATAAGCCTTTTGTCATTCCAGCTGGGGATCATCAAGGAAAAGAGGTTACTGCCTGCACTCTAGCAGGCTTGGTGGTGCATATAGGGCGAGGGGGCGTGAGCCTCCGTCAGCGGCGGTGCACTCTACCACAGTGGCTGCAGTGTCATAGGCAGCCCACTTGGGAGCATCTATTCTATAGTATCCATCTGTAGAAGTATCATGGTCATCCCAGCATACCTACTCAAACTTTACAGAATAGACAAAGGTGCCTTATCATCAGAGGACTTTATAGGAAGAACTATTCAGTCCACTGTCCCATCCTAATTAGAATATTGGTTTGGCAAGTAGAACCCACCCTGTCAGCTAGTTATTTATCAGTAGTATGCTGCCATGTTGGCGTCAGGAAAACGGAAAATTGTATCAAATACTTACCGTAATTTTCCTTTCCTGACGCCAAACCATGGCAGCATACGAGCCCACCCTGTGCGTTTCGGTACGTAGCTGGTTACAAAGAATGGGGGGGGGGGGGCAGCTAACTATGCCTTTTTTTATGCTATTCACTGGTTCTGAGGGAGTGGTCAAGAGGCGGAGCTCTATCACTAGTATGCTGCCATGGTTTGGGGTCAGGAAAGGAAAATTACGGTAAGTATTTGATACAATTTTCCGTTTTAGCAGTGAAATGAACAGTCTTATGCACGATTCATATCAATGCATGTTGCTTTTCAGCGTTCCTTCACCGTTTTTTGCTGTGCTTTCCGTGCGTTTTTGCCGCATTCTGCATTTTGCGTTTTTTATATTTTTTTATAATATATTTTTTTTTTGGAAAATCTTGTTGCTAGGCAGATTTAAACCGCAAAACACGTAAAAAACGCGGTAAAAAAGCAGCACTTGCGTTTTTCATGCTTGCCCATTGAAGTCTATTGAACGCTGCTTTTTGCATGAAAAAAGTACCCGACCCTTTCCAAAAACGCAGAGGCACAAAAAAGCATTGATGTGAACATGTTCCATAGGAACCCTTATTAAAAAAATTCCCTGCATTTCTGCAAACTGCAAAATGCATAAAAAAATGCACTAGTGTGAATGGAGCCTTAGGCTCCATTCACACCTGAGTGACATGTGTTTGGGCATTTTTGAAGATTTTTGACACGCGTTTTGTAGCGTGACATCGGGCGTTTGCAAACGCCCGATGTCATGCTAATACGCGCGTTTGATGCTTTTCCATTGATTCTATGGCAATGGAAAAGTATAAGAAACAACAAAATATGCCCGATTCGCGTGACAAAAATACCTCCGGGAGTAGCTTGAGCGTAGGGCGTTTGGCTTCTGGCGTTTTTGAGTGGAGATGTGAACCATCTCCATAGAGAAACATTGATTTTTTTTTCCCCTCTAGCGTTTTGTAGCTTCGGGCATATTTGAGCTACAAAACACTCAGGTGTGAATTTTCCCTTACTGCTGGTGAAATTACATTAAAGCAATAAATCTCAGTTTTGCTCAACAAGCTGCATAGGCAGAATTTGGTTGATAACCAGTGGCAGCCCATCCATATGGGGCACAGGGGTGCCGCCCCCCTAATGCATGCGCCCAGCCCCCTAATCAACATGCAGGGCACAGAACGCATGGATTCCAATGGGTTTTTTCTTTTTTTTCGAAGCATGTGATTACAGTAGATCTGGAGGCTCTAATTGGCTTCAGAAAGGGTGGGTTCGGGCGCAGTGTCCACACACTTGTGTGGCAATAGCAAATGAATATTCACTATTGTCTTACTGATTCTCCTCCCGGCCAATCAGGAAGCGGGTCCTGAGACCCGACTGGCTGAGAGGAGAAGCACGGGCTTCCATTCTCCTTCCTCCCATCCAGGTTAGTGCTGCATGTCATCCAGGGGCGCCTGACACTTTGGCTCAGCTCAGCTCCCCTGGTCTTTGGTCTTCCCAGTTGGCTTCCCTTTATGATCGGTTTGTTCTGGCAGACACACCGGACCCTTCGACTTGGTCTAAGGCGCTTACGCGTCTTCCCGCATTCTGCAGCATCATATCTCCCCGGATACGGCTGTGTCCCTCACTTCAGGGGTAAGTGCAGGGCTGGTGGGGGGACCAACCGACGAGGGGGTTGGATCTGGGTGGTTTGTTTGCCGCCGCCCCCCCCTAAAATAGAGCACCAGCCGCCACTGTTGATAACAAAATAAAATCATATTTTTTTTTTCTTTATTTAGAAGGTGTGTTATTTTTTTGGTGTCTTTAGAATAGTTTGGTTTATTTAACCACTTCAGCCCCGGAAGGTTTTCACACTTTAGGACCAGAGCACTTTTTGCAATTCGGCATGGCGCCGCTTTAACTGACAATTGCGCGGTCGTGCGACGCTGTACCCAAACAAAATTTGCGTCCTTTTTCCCCCACAAATAGAGCTTTCTTTTGGTGGTATTTGATCACCGCTGTGTCATTTCTGATTGCCGCTATAAACAAAAGAAGAGCGACAATTTTGCAAAAAAAAAAACACATTTCTTACTTTTTGCTAAAATACAAATCAAAAAAAAAAATATAAAAAAACATTTTTTTTCAACGGTTTTGGCCGATTTATATTCTTCCTCATATTTGTGATAAAAAAAATTGCAATCGGCGTTTATTGATTGGTTTGCGCAAAAGTTGCCACGTTTACGGATGATGAGAATTAATTTCTGGGGTTTTTATTTATTTTTTACTAGTAATGGCGGCGATCTGCGATTTTTAGCGGTACTGCGATATTGCGGCGGACATGTCGGACCATTTTGACACTTTTTTGGGATCATTGGCACTTATACAGCGATCAGTGTTATAAAAATGCACTGATTACTGTGTAAATGCCATTGACAGTGAAGGGGTTAACCTGGGGGGGGCGCTCTATGGGTTAACTTTGTTCCCTGGGCGTGTTCTAACTGTATTAGTGTTTGACTGGCAGGGGAAGGGGAGTGATCACAGCTTCCATATAGAGGAAGGCTGTGATCACAGCCCTTTCACCTCTCACAGAACAAAGATCCATGTTTACATGCACGGATCTCCGTTCTTTCACTGCGGGGGGAGGGGGGGCATCGCTCACAGTACACGATCTTGCAGCCACTGTCATATGACGGTGGTTTGCAATATCGAGCCACCTTGTCACCTTCAACCTGCGGTTGGCCGTCAGCGAGTGGTTAAGCACTTCAGCCCCGGAAGGATTTCCTACTTTAGGACCAGAGCACTTTTTGGGATTCAGAATTGCATCATTTTAACTGACAATTGCGCGGTTGTGCGACGTTGTACCCAAACAAAATTGTCGTCCTTTTTTTCCCCACAAATAGAGCTTTCTTTTGGTGATATTTGATCCCCTCTGCGTCACTTCTGATCACCGCTATAAACAAAAAAAGAGCAACAATTTTGAAAAAAAACAATATTTTTTACTTTTTGCTAAAATACATATCCAAAAAAAATATATAAAACAACAAATTTATTCACCAGTTTTGGCCGATATATATACTTCCTCATATTTGTGGTATAAAAAAAATGGCAATTGGCGCAAAAGTTGGCGCGTTTACAAACCATGAGAATTAATTTATGGCGTTTTTTTTTTTTTACTAGTAATGGCGGCAATCTGCGATTTTTATTGGGACTGCGATATTGCTGCGGATATGTCGGACATTTTTTACACTTTTTTGGGACCAATGACATTTATACAGCGATCAGAGCTAAAAATACCCACTGATTACTGTATAATTGTCACTGGCAGGGAAGGGGTTAACCTGCGGGGGCGATCAATGGGTTAAGTGTGTTCCCTATGCATGTTCTAACTATGTGGGGGCTGGGCTGGCAGGGGCATGACAGATCTCACTGATCCCGAATACAGGGATCAGTGGATCTCTGTCATGCTGCCTGTCAGAACAGGGAACCGCCGTGGCCCGACCCGCGGCCACACTGAGGGAGCCAAGCCGCGCCTGTGCGAATCGACGTTTATAAACGCCAATTTGCGTTATGCTGCCTCTCTGCGACCCAGTCCTTCACCAGTTAAAGTGGAACTTTAGTCTGGAAATTAAGTCCTGCTAGATTACTTCAGGCTATAGCTATGTATAACATTAAAAATAAGTGCCTATACTGTTTAAAATCAAGTAATACACTGTCTCACCCTGCTCTACACATGCTCAGTTGCTCTCTATTTTTAGACATTTTTAGGCACTGCTGAGTTTGCAGAGGCCGATCTGCTGACAGCCTTAAAGCAGAATTAAACCCTTTTATCCTTCACAGCCAAGGAAGCTGCTTCTGTTTGATCTGTAATTGCTATGGTGCTGCACATGTGATCAGTTATGAAACCAGCCTTTTAAAGGTTTGACAGTTTGGTTGAAGACACAAGCAAATGTGACGGTTAGCAATCCCAGCATTCCAGGAATGTAATTGTTTTTTGGAACCGTTAAATCCATGGGTTTACTTCCGGTCGATGATTTACTGCTGGGGATTTGGGCTTCAGCAAAATGGCAGCCTCCAGCAAGAAGAAACAGGAACAACGCTGGAGGCAACTTACAGCACACACTAATTTTGATAGCATAATAATTAATGTATGTTCATTGCTAAAGAACATTCTCTTTTATCAAGTTGTTATTGGTAATGTTCCGCTTTAATTCAGTCTTCTTTTTTTCTTGTTTTTTTTATCCTTGTGTACTGTAGCTTTATATTATTTATTTGACTTTTTTCATTGTTTTTTTTTTTTTTTTTTTTTTTTTTAAATAATGAGGTCTAATAAGGGATGAACTGATTTTGCAAAAATAAAAAATTTGGAAATTGTGCTTCTTAACTTAGGTGTAATGTGTTTGAAAATAAAATATACTTTTTTATATAGAGGGTGTGGATTTTTGGGTCTAGATAAAGTAGTTTACTTTACCTAATGTAGAGTATCTGTGTATTTCCTTTTATTGTATATTTGATTGTTATTTGTGCATTTTAGGTTCAGGTTCAGGACAGGTTGCTTCATTGTTGACATACAGTATGTTGTGGTGGCTCTGATGGTGGTTCAGGCCCTAAATGTGGCTCTGACCTATAGAGTTGCTTGGTGTTTCTCGACCCAGGAGATGCAAGCACTGTGTCTTTAATATTGCTGATATTTGTGGTTGTGTGCGGATGCTTCAAGCTCTGATGATACAGAATTAACTGTTCTGTATAAAAACTGATCTGATCTGCCTTGTAGGTCAGTTTTTTCTTGACTAGATTCAAGCAAGGCACTGCTGGTCCTTAACAGGGCAGCCATTTAGCCATGGCTCAGTGAATTACCAGGACAACACAGGGAAATCCACTGCTTGAAGCCTTAAAGTTACACTAAACGATATCCTGATTCTCCAAAGAATACTCCATACACGTCCACTTCTTAATGGCCCTGTAATGTATTTTTAATGTATTTTTTATTACTGTGTTTTTGTGCCTTTTTTGTAATGTCCTCCATGAACCTCCCGAACTTCTAATTTTCCTCTTCACTTTCGTTTATTTGGAACGAGCATTGCATGTTAGTTGTGGTCATGTACACTATGCTCTATGTACACTACAAATCCCATAGTCCATCTCGGGAGTGAGCAAGGAGAAGGTGGCTACATTCCTAAATACTGTGGGACCATGGGGAATGAACATAACCACCCTCTAAAAGGAAGTCAGATCTAGGGTTGCCACCTGTCCGGGATTCACCCGGACAGTTCGGGTTTGGAATCATGACACATTATACAGACCAGACTATGGCTTCCCAGCAGGGTTGCTGGCTGCAGTTGTGTAAGCGAAGAGTGTCTGTTACACTCTCTTTCACATTGCCCAAAGCCAGCACCAATATCCCCCCCCCCACACACACACACAGATGGGAGAGGAGAGAGTGCTCAAACTACTCCTCTTCCTCCCGCTCGTACCCCTCTGTGTCTGCCCACACTCCAATCCCCGGCGCTGTGCCTCAGAAAAGGAAAGTGGGGGTTGAAGTCCAGACAACCTCAGATACATCTGGATGAGAGTTGCTGACTGCCAAGGGGTGATTGAGCTCTCTATCCATCCCTGTCTGTGACCGAAGTCTGCCCTCTTTTTTCTCCTGCCTCTGAGTAAGTACACTAAGGTAAAACAGGGTTCTCAGAGCACCCCTTACATCAGAGTTTCCCTTAACACCAGAGGCCACAGGGTTCCCCCTTACATCAGAGTCCTCTCCATACATCAGAGTTCTCAGTGTTCCCCCTTTAAATAAGGGCTCCCAGAGCATCCCTTATGTTAGAGTCCCCAGAGATCTCCCTTACATCAGAGTCTGCTGAGTCTCCCTTTGCAGCATAAGGGAACTCTGCGAGTTCAGATGTAAAAGAGGAACTCTGTGGACTCTGATGTAAAGGGGAACTCTTGTGATTAACTTCACATGATTAGAAATGTTATTTAATTGCAAAATATATGTATAGTTTGTACTATAAAAAATAAATTGGTGTGCGCCACTAAAGTGCTTGGGTTTGACGTGAAGAAAAGGTGGCAACCCTAGTCAGATCACATCAACAAAAGAAAATTATTTTTGGAGATTTGGAGGAGGCTGAGAGCAATCGAAGGGACTTTTTTGAGATAGGACTACATGCTTAAATAGATTTTTTGTTTTTTTATACCAGAGTTTAGTGTTACTTTAATATGCTGGATTTCTTCTGTCTACACATGTCCAGCCAAAACTTCTCTTAGTTTTAACTAGTTCCCACCCAGGCCAAGACTAACATTTATCTCCTTCATGTAAAAATCAGTTTTTTTTTTTTTTTTTTTGCTAGAAGATTACTCAGAACTCACAAATATTATAAATGTTTTTGTATTAGAGACCCCAAAAAATAAAATTGTTGCAATTTGTTATAACACACAGTAATTACTATAAGACCCCAGATATCTCCTCTACCCTAGAAAGCATGAGATCAACAAAAAAACAAAACATTGATCTCTGCTTTCTAGGGGGAAAAAATGGCAGTGTTTACATCTTCCAGAGCTGGAAGTGACATCATGACGTTGCTTCCAGCCTCCCAGGGTCCTAGAGATGGCCATCGGTCCTTGGCGCCACTGTCTGATCAGATCTCCGGCTTCCTGATCGCACGGGGGAGAGCCCAGAGAGGTGCCGATGGATGGCGGAGGGGTCGGGGGTGTCTCCTCTCGCTGCCGGTAAAAGCAATCCAGTGCCTAAAAATCTGCCAGGATGGCTTTTACATTGTAGAGAATAGCTGGTTGAAAAAAGATATCTGGATGATGCCTGTAGCTGCAGGCATCCACCATATATCTCCACTTTCTCCAAGTCTGCGACATCATATGATGTCATGCGGGCAGGGAGTGGCTAAATAGAATGGGAAAAAGTTAGAACCCCTGTCAGATTTTTACTGCTATGTCATGGTCAGGGGTCAGGCTGAGGGACCAGTAGCTATAGCAGTAGAGAGGCTCCCATCGACCAGTTAATAAGTCTTTAAGAAAGTAACCCTGGCTGATGACATGGGCTCACCAGAGGTGTGGGATCTAAACACTAACCGGTGTTCACCAGAGCTGGCGGTGGAGATGGATTTTGCTGTGTTTTAGTACCAGATCACGGTCCTCAGGATCTCTCTACCAAAAGGTGAGCAAGCTGAGGTCCAGCAGCAGATATAGCAGGTAGGGATCAAGCAGAAGCATAGTCAGTAGACAAGCCAAAAGTCAGTAACAAGTGGTTGCAGGTTGGGATCAAGCGGAAGTGTAGTTGAGTGCAAAGGCATGGCCTATATAGGAAGTTCATAGGAGGAACGAGGAGTTCAAGGTTCACCAGAAACAAGATAGAAAATACAATTATCCAAGCCTTCAGGCAAGGAGCTGTCCAGCGTCTCAGGTGGTTTAAGAAGATCTCCTGCCAGACACAGCAGAGCTTGTGGGTTCAGATCCTGGCCCTGATGTGCTATGCATAACTCTGTTAAAAAGATTTATTCTCACTTCTTTTTCTGCTGAAAATGTTTTACCAGACAGAAAGTGATGGGAGCAGCTATACAGACAGAAATAAAAATACTCTTTTCAGTAGAGCAAGGGAAGGCTAGAACCCTATCATATTTCTATTTCTGTCTGTTTATCTGTTGCAGATTTTTCCTCGCTTCCTCTCCAGTAAAACCAACATCTACAAAAGAAATAGTTAGGGTGAATCTCTCTAATGGGGCCTTGGATAGAAGTAAAAGCCAGACAGGAGCTCTAATTCTTCCTCACTCTATCCAAGACTGAACAAAAAAGGTTGATGGCTTGACAAACACATTAAATGTAGGATGTCAGGCTTTGATTTGGTTATCAACACCCAGTAACTGCTTATTTAAAAATGAACTTAAAGAGGAACTTCACTCTGCTCACAACATTTGTAATGAAAACATCTTTGCCATTCTGTAGCTTCCCTCCAACCACTTTGCATATTACTTTATATATTCTATGATTCTGTACTTGCCCAATATGCTGCAGAAATCTTCATTCACTAAGTCTGGCTGCATCCATTTTAACTGTGGGCAGCTGAAGCTGCTGCCTGTTCACTTCCTGGATTTACACAGACACACAGAGGCACACCTCCAGCTCTGCAGCCCTGCAGCTTCCATTGGCCCTCTTGTGACTCATCCCCCCTTGCGGCGAACCACGGGTATCAGATCCCTGCCCTCCTCACTAACTCGTGAAAAAGGACTGGCCAACCTCACCCCGCACTGTCACTAATGTAACAATGCCCCTCTCAGCTGCATCCAGCACAAAGATTTTCCAGCTTGCAGGACCACAATCTAGGTGCCAGCAACCTGAGGGCTATTGTCACCGGGCTAATTTAAGCAATTAATCCTTTAACTGCCACCACCTCCTCTTTTGGACCGAGCAGGAGGGACTCGTACCTTTAACAATATTAATTATGATTTTAGAATAATCATCTGTAACACACACTGTCACCACAGACAGGTCTGCCCAGAGGCCTTACTCTAGACAGTAGCATTCTTCAAGGGACAGGTTCGGTTTTAGCTTGCATTAAGAGCTTAGGGACAAGGTTAACACTTTTCAAAATAAGGTTTAATAAAGTCAAAATTGGTGCAAAAAATAAAATATTTACGGAAAAAATGTGTTTCAAAGCAATAAAGACAATATACAACAACAGAGACATAAGGTAGGATTAAAGGAGGAAAGATACTTGCAATCAATGTCCTTGGGTTGAACAAAGCCTGGTCGATGATGGCTCTCAAACTTGTCAGATGTTCGTGGTTTGATGGTAAAAAGAGAACAGTCAAACTGTCCTTGGCATCTCTCTTTTCTTTGGGATCAAAGGGGTGTTGACAGATGGCCTCTTGAACAATTGAGCTTTGGAGGGTTGGTCTCTGGAAGGTCACCATTTCATGACCATGTCCCAGGTACAGTTTGTGATAAATATTCATATCTCTGCCTCTCTACTGTTGACAGACTGCTAACATCAATATTATGGTCCAGTGGGAAATTTGCATTACAATAAATATAAACATGACAGGTTTCCAATGTCTAATTAATCTAGGATGAAGAACCGTTACCAGTGGTTCCCCATATGATCTGACATAGGGGTGTCTGGACTTGAAACGTTACAAATTATCAGAGGAAAGCAAATAAGTCCATATTATGGCTGTGCTATTATTATTTTGGATGTTATAAAACATGCTGAAGTTTCAGACCATTACTGCTAACCAACGTGCACTCTATGTGAATTGAGCTATTTACGACAGGTATCTGTTGGTTCTCTGGATTGGGAGCGTGGCAGCTTTATTAGGTTTTCCAGTCTTAAATTGTGGAATGGGTAATGGGAAAAGTCTGTGGGTCAGATCAATGGAGTGATAAAGAACTGGCCTCAGTCAACAGTTTTGTGGATTGTATAACTGAAAGAAAAAGGTGGGAGCAAGGTTAATGTGGTGTGCCCTTCACATACCAACATGGCTGAGGTGAGCTCAGACATGACAAAATGGCTTCTACACATACAGCTATGTGTGCTAGTCCAGTACGCAGGACTGTTACACCCCTCCCTTCCTGGCAAACTCTCACAAGAGTGAGAGAGAGAGCTGTGCCTGATGTCATAAGCCTAGGCTAATGACCAGACAAGAAAGAGGAAGTGGGCCGTATAAGGTATTTACTGGCAGAAAAAAAATGTTTTACTATCCAAAGTTAAAACAACAAGGGCAGAAGATTTAATAGATGGGAAGTTAAAAAAATCACTGAAGAGCAGCTTTAAGAAATAGTCAGTAATTCCTCTACCAGAAAGAAGGTTTACAATCCAACATGACAATGACCCAAAGCACATAGCAAACATGACCACACAGTGGTTGAAGGAGAAAAAGGTGAATGTCCTTGCATGGCCTAGTCAGAGCCCAGACTTGTAACTTAACTTGAGTAGTTCTGCAAAGTCTAGCTGTGTAAAGTTAGTAGAGACATATCCCAACAGACTAAAGGCTGGAATAAAAAGAAAAAGGTAGTCCAACAAAAAACTGACATAAGGGGGTGATCCTTTTTTCAACTCAGTGATTCTGTTTTTGATCTTTTTTTCTGACATGTTGGTGGTATATCTTTCACTTGGATGTTATAAGTTGCAGCAGTAAATACAGCTGGATAAAACAAAAACTGTGTCTGTCTTTATTTGAGGCTGCAAAACAAAAAAATATGATTATTTTAAAGGGGGGATTATTTTCTTTACCCACAGTATATAGTTCATAACAGCACTAAGAAGTTCGATAACCTATGGGATTCGTTATATCTTGGTCCCCTAGTGAGCCCCGGGCTGACCCTCCTCCCTCTTCTTTATCTTTCTTCACTCTGGCTTCTTCCCTTCCTCTATTCTTCTCTTGTTTTGTTGAATGTATTTGCTTATTCAGGTTGTAGGCATGTGCAAAGCGAAAAAATTTGTTTTTTTTCGTTTCGATTTATTATTCACATAAATTTGTTTAGTTAGACTCCTTTCAGCTGCTGACTTTTACATATCGATGCCTGGGGTGCAGTGCTGTCTTCCCACAGCCGATTCTTCTTACTACTGTGGGTCCCTGGTGCCGTCTTCTTGGATACAGGAGCTGGTTGTGACTTTCTGAAGAACCACAGCAAGCTCCCCACTGTGCATGATCTAGCTTACATGACACTATGTGAATGGTCCTGCAGCCTCCTGGGGCGTGCAATATCGGTCCTTAACCACTTCCCGACCGCCGTATGCAGAATGACGGCCGGGAAGTGGCTGAGTTATCCTGACTGGACGTCATATGACGTCCTCAGGATAACAAGCCGCCGCGCGCCCGGGGGGGCGCGCATCGCGGCGATCGGTGGTGTGGGGGGTCAGTTTGACCCCCCGCAATGCCGACCTCGGTAAAGTGCTTCGATCCGAAGCACTTAACCATGTGACCAGCCGTGACCAATCACGGCTGGTCACAGTGTAATACAGGAAAGCCGTTTATCGGCTTTCCTGTACTCAGGTCTGCAGACCTGATGAGGGGAGAGCCGATCGGCTGCATCCCTGACAGGGAGGGTTTGTGCTGATAATTTATCAGCACAGCCCTCCCTCGGATCGCCACCCTAGACCACCAGGGAGCCTACCCAGTGATGTGCCCACCCAGGACCACCAGGGAGCCGACCAGGGACCACCAGGGAGCGATCTGGACCACCAGGGAGACCCCCCTAGACCACCAGGTAAGTGACTAAGTGCTCAGGTCCACCTTCACTCAGTGCCACCTTCAGATGCCACCCTAGACCACCAGGGAATGAGCCCCTATTAATGTATATGCCCACCAGTGCCCACCAGTGCCCCTATCACTGCCCACCAGTGCCCCTATCAGTGTGTACCACCAGGTCTAGCGAGGGACCACCAGGGACCAGCCGAGGGACCACCAGGACCCACCCGTGTAGTGACCCATCCGAGGGACCACCAGATCCCACCGCTAGGCTCCCTCCCGACACGACTATTTAATAGTCGTGTTTGGGAG
>BLSH010188218.1:377710-395281 GCA_018402905.1 Glandirana rugosa | reverse complement strand
CATATTCTCTGTCGGGGCCGCGGCTGGTTAGTGTCGCACCTGAGGTCGAATGGACATCAAATTTCACCAACAGTACTGAACTGTTGCTGAAATTATTTAAACGTTTCTGTTTGCAGAAAGTGTAACAGTAATACCCCATAACAAACATCTTAAAACTCCTTTTATTACTTAACTTAGGTAAAACCTTATTCCGACATTGTATTGTTTTACACCTTTTTCACTTCGTGACACTTATGAAAAGTGTACGTGATATTGATCGTATATCTTAAGGGTAGAATCTGTCAACTGTGGTCTTGTCCACTGTGGATATCTTTTTCACTTCAGGACGACCAAGTGAGGGAAGGGGGTCAGATATTGATTCATGTCCAAAAACCCCCTTCCTCCCCTCACTCATGGCAAAAAATTGGTGAAGTTATGATACGTGAATCTTGGGAAATGATGGTACAGCATCGCATGACCGCGCAATTGTCATTCAAAGCGCAACAGCACTGAAAACTGAAAATTGGTCTGGTAGTAAAGGGTTCTAAGTGCATAGTATTGAAGTGGTTAAAAAACGGTACTCACTCCCCTCCTTCCCCCAAAAACCTGTACTTAGTTATAGACTGGGGGAAGGGAGTGAACCAGCAGGACTTCACTTTTTCTATAGGTGTCACCTGTTCTGGTGTCAACTGTCTAAGATGGGAATTCTATATGCTAGTTATAGTGCATGTGAAAAGTATTCACAGTGCTTCACTTTTTCCACATTTTGTTATGTTACAGCCTTATTCCAAAATGGATTCAATTCATTATTTTCCTCAAAATTCTACAAACAATACCCCATAATGACAATGTGAAAGACGTTTGTCTTTGCAAATTTATTAAAGTCGTTGTCAAGTCATGACAACCACTTTAAACTACAGGTAAGCTGGAGTCCACGCTGTGATTGGTCGGCGCCGGGGATTCCGGAAGACGTCGGATTCAGCATGTCGCCGGTCACAGCGGTGCTCGGGGACCGCTGCTACAGCGTCGATCTAAGGTAAGCATTTCATAATGAGCTAGTATGCAATGCATACTAGCTCATTATTCCTTTCTCTTGCAGGTGTTTTTTTTTAACTTGACAACCACTTTAAGAATAAAAAACCCTATCACCCTGCACTATCCTCCCCAGAACTAGTGCCACCGTGCATTATTGTCCCCGCAACAAGTGACCCCCGGCACTATTGTTCCCAGAACTAGTGTCACCCTGCACTATTGTCCCCAGAACTAGTGTCACCCTGCACTATTGTCTCCCGAACTAGTGTCACTCTGCACTATTGTCCCCAGAACTAGTGTCACCCTGCACTATTGTCCCCAGAACTAGTGTCCCCCTGCACTATTGTCCCCAGAACTAGTGTCACCCTGCCCTATTGTCCCCAGAACTAGTATCACCCTGCACTATTGTCCCCAGAACTAGTGTCACCCTGCACTATTGTCCCCAGAACTAGTGTCATCCTGCACTATTGTCCCCAGAATTAGTGTCACCCTGCACTATTGTCCCCAGAACTAGTGTAATCCTGCACTATTGTCCCCAGAACTAGTGTCACCCTGCACTATTGTCCACAGAACTAGTGTCACCCTGCACTATTGTCCCCAGAACTAGTGTAATCCTGCACTATTGTCCCCAGAACTAGTGTCACCCTGCACTATTGTACCCAGAACTAGTGTCACCCTGCACTATTGTCCCCAGAACTAGTGTAATCCTGCACTATTGTCCCCAGAACTAGTGTCACCCTGCACTATTGTCCCCAGAACTAGTGTCACCCTGCACTATTGTCCCCAGAACTAATGTCACCCTGCACTATTGTCCCCAGAACTAGTGTCACCCTGCACAGGGAGGGAGAGCAGCAGTGAGCGATCTCTATTGCAGGAAGGAAAAGTCTCACACTGGATGACTGCACAGATTTGGGGACAAATGCACAAAACACACCAAGATTTCAGAAAGAATACACAATATTTCCTTATCCCGGAGTTCAGCTCTCCAGCTGTCCTGGCAGTCACCGCACACACCAAAATGCAAACAGCATGTAGGGCAGGCACATGTATGTAAACGGTGATTGCTCCACACATGTGAGGTATCACCGTACATGGCAGAGTGAGAGTGATAATTCTAGGCCCATTGTTCACAGATGATCTGTAGGGACTTTTAACCCTTTCTCTGCCACCAATGTATGTGTTATATGCTTACAGAATTGGGGGGGGGGGGGGGTTTATGTGCACTTCCTGCTGTGTGTAAATCTGACAAGTCGGATGTCTGATCTCTTTTTGAACCACCAGCACTATGGACCCTCCACAATGGTTCCCAGGCTCCACTGTCCATCAGCAGGCCCTAGAGCGGCATGGCAGATGTGCCACCAGGTAGAAGAGAGGGAGATCAGTCAACCAAGAACCCTCCGGTCATTCTGACAGAACTCCAGCGTTTCTCTGTAGAGAGAGAACTTTTCAGAAGAGCAACCATCCCTGTAGTACTCCACCAATCAGGCCTGTATGGTAGAGTGGCCAGAATGAAGCCACTCCTCAGTAAAAGGCACATGCCAGCCTGCCTGGAGTTTGGTCCACTGTTTACCATGAATAAAACTGGTTCTTGATTTTCTGATACGTGATATAATGGGGTTAGTTTACTAAAGGGTGTTCCTTGTGCAAGGGAATTCACAGTTTGCAGAGGAATGTTCCCTTAGATTAGTGAACATGGTGAAAATTCACTTTGCAAAGAATACCCAATTACAGTGGTGGGTGGTGTTTTTTTTCTGGAGGACGGCAAACAACCCCCCCCCCCCCGTTAATCGGTGGCATCTCAGCACCCCTCCCCCCTGCACTTACCCAAACAGGCCCCAGCGGGTTGCAGGCTTGGCGCAGCGGCGGGCTTTAAGGGGGTTGCGGGCTCCGGCAGGCAGCGGCGGGCCTTGGTGGGTTGCAGGCTTCAGTGGCAGCGGGCTTTTATGTGGCTCCTCCCTTCTTCTCCTAGGCCAATCCAATAGGATCGCCCGTCCTTTCAGCCAATTGGGTGACGGGTATCAGATGTGCTTCCCGATTGTCCGGGAGGAGGATTAGTGTTGCAACAGCAAATATTCATTCGCTGTTGCAACACACCTGGGTGGGATCCGGATGCAATGCTATGCACCCTGAGCCCACCCTATTTTGAAGCTTATTAGAGCCCATGGCTCCAATCAGTGCTTCAAAAAACACACCCTGACCCATCCCCACCATAGGAATTCATGCGCCTGGCGTCCTGAAAGGCCCCTGTGCGCCCACAATGGACGGGCCGCCCCTGCCTAATCATATGCAAGGGAAATAACAAAAGAAAAAATGTTTGCTTGCACATGGTTGGATGATGGAAGTCAGCAGATCGTCACCTCATTCACTAAGCTAAGGGATCATTCCCTTGCAAAGTGAACAGCTTATTTTATTTCAATAAATCAACGTCAGCGTCAATGAGTCAAAGCTCTTAGGGCTTCTAAAGTTGTTTCTTCTCAAATCTTCTGTTACGTCAAACAGTAAAATAACCAGGCCTGTTTGTGTGGAGGCAAGAGCTTGTGGCTGTGATAAGAGTTTTGGCTTTGCTCCATTTGATTAAGCCTAGTCTATAAAACACTCTTTAGAGCTTTGCTAGCTTCTAGCTTAGTGTATTCAGATTGAACATTGCTCTGTGGGACTTGGATTAACAAGGAAAGTACATTTAAAGTGAACCTGTGCTTTGTTTATGCAGGAAAAATTGGCAGGTTCAATTGAAATTGACATAGCCAGCCCCTGGTGCTTCTAATACTTAGCTTTCTCTTTGCTCCTCTATCATTCCATTCATCCACAGGAGCAAAGAGAAGAAGCCCCGTCTGCGTTCCAAGTCAACACCTTGTTGGAGTTTACAGAGCACTTATAACTTTTTCTTTCTATTTTCCCCTTTAGAAGTTAAAGTAGTATTAAATCTGCAAGGGGTTGTAAAGGTTAGTTTTTTGCCTATACTTACCTGCTCTGTGCAAGGGTTTTGCACAGAGCAGCCTCGATCCTCCCATCCATCGGGTGCCCCCACGGAGACCATCTTTACCTGGAGGCACTGCTGCGTCCATTGACACAGATATCGGGACTCAGCCCCACCCCCCGGTCCCGTGTCATTGGATTTGATTGACAGCAGCGGTAGCCAATGGCTCCTGCTGCTATCAATCTGTACAATAAAGAGAGAGACAGCGGCTGAAGGCACTGGGTTTCTGCCCATTGCTGGAACAAATCAGGCGCAGGTAAGTAAAAGGGGGGCTCGGGGGGGAGCTGCAGCAAGAAAGGTTTGTCATCTGATTCCTCAATCAGCTTCGGGTGCAGGTGCCAGGCATCTTAGGTAAGGGAAAGCCTTCCAGCTTCACAGCCGGTTTCCTACTGCGCATGCACGAGTTTCTGAATGATCCTGCAGTCGACCTCTCCTGTATGTCCCAGAAGGCTGCAGGGGGAAGGAGGAGGGGCTGAACGTCGTCGTAGATCACCACAGCGATCTGACTCAGAAGTGGGAGCAGGTACCCCACCAAAAAAAGTGCCAAATATGGCAGTGGAGGGTGCAGATAAGCAGAGCTTCCCCTTTTGGGTGAAGCTCCGCTGCTTTAAGCATCATAAAGAAAAACATTCCCCAGTAAAATATTTGTTAAAATTCTTACCCTAGTATTTGTAGTTTACAACTTTCAGTGCTGCTGGCTCCTGCTCTCTTAGTGCTGCCTCCCTGAACTTCCAGTCTTCACAGGAAAGAGTAAGGCCTCATACACACAGGCTTATGAAAAAAAATAAGCAAAACATTGGGCCCGATGTCAGGGAAAAATCTGCGTTTTTTTTCGGCGTTTTGCATCGGCGTTAGTGAGCGTTAATGAGTGTTAGTGAGCGTTGGCGTCAGTAGGCGCTTTTTAAAAAAAAACTCCTCTGCTATTTTCTATCCTGAAAACTGCCGGTTAACGTCAGTACAGCATTAGTGAGCGTTAGTGAGCGTTTTGCCGGCTCAGTGTCAAATGCCAAAACGCTGTAGCATTCCAGGACCAGCTTTGGAATGCTCTGGTCCTGCATCTATTTACAGCTAACACCGACACCCTCTACAGCTCAAAAACATCTGCGTTTTTAAGGGGCCATTGAATAACATAGAAGGCTGTAAAAAACGCAAAAAAACGTGGCTGTAAAAAACGCCCGTGTGTATGAGGCCTTAAAGGGGTTGTAAACCCTCAGGGCTTTTCACCTTAATCACTTCAGCCCCAGAAGGATTTGGCCCCTTCCTGACCAGAGCACTTTTTGCAATACGGCACTGCGTCGCTTTAACTGACAATTGCGCGGCCGTGCGATGTTGTACCCAAACAAAATTGATGCCCTTTTTTCCCCACAAATAGAGCTTTTGTTTGGTGGTATTTGATCACCTCTGCGGTTTTTAGTTTTTGCGCTATAAACAAACAAAAAGCGAAAATTTTGAAAAAAATAACAATTTTTTCTACTTTTTACTATAATAAATATCCAAAAAAAATATAAAAAAACAAATGTATTCATCAGTTTAAGCCGATATGTATTCTTCTACATATTTTTGGTAAAAAAAATCCCAATAAGCGTATATTGATTAGGTTGCGCAAAAGTTATTGCGTCTACAAACTATGGGAATTGATTTATGGCGTTTTTATTATTTATTTATTTTTACTAGTAATGGCGGTGATTTGCGATTTTTATCGGGACTGCGATATTGTGCCGGACAGATCGGACATTTTTGGCACGTTTTTGGGACCACTGACATTTATACAGCGATCAGAGCTAAAAATAGCCACTGATTACTTTATAAATGTCACTGGCAGGGAAGGGGTTAACACTAAGGGGGCGATCAAAGGGTTAAATGTGTTCCCTCAGCTAATGGTGTGGGGGCTGGGCTGGCAGGGACATAACAGATCTTACTGATCCCGATTACAGGGAGCAGTAGATCTCTGTTATGTCCCCTGACAGAATGGGGAACCGCTGTGTTTACATTGGCGGTTCCTTGTTATGCTTCTCTATTAGGTGATCACGGGTCGCCGGCGAACATCGAGCCTGCCCGACCCACGGGCATGCTCACGCAGTGTGCGGCGGGCGTGAAAGCGTGCCGCAGGCGACCGTGAGGGCGCGTGAGGAGCACGCAAAGGGGAGGACGTCAATTGATGGCCTCCCGGCAAAGCAGGTCCGCGCTGTAGCCGTCAAGCGGCTATAGCGCGGATATGAAGTGGTTAACGCATTCTATGCATTAAGGTGAAAAACCTCCTTTAGTGTAGCAGCCCCCCAGAGCCCCCCCCCCCCTTTACTTACCTGAACCCAGTCTTTCCAGTGCCGGGAACAAGCACACCAGCTCCCGCCGCTGTCTCGTTTTCTGACTGCATAGGTTGATAGCAGTGCAGCCATTGGCTCCCGCTGCTGTCAATCAAATCAAATGAAGTGGGAGCCGGGGGCGGGCCCGAGTCCTGCTGTCTGTGTCAATGGACGCAGCAGCAGGACATGGGAGCGCGCCCGCACGAGTGACCCCAGGAAACCGCTTGGGGGCACTCAATGCAGGGAGGGGCCAGGAGCGCTGCTGAGGGACCCCAGAAGAGGAGGATCGGGGCCAGTCTGCAAAACCCTTGCACAGAGGAGGTAAGTATGACATGTTTGTTATGTAAGAAAAAACAAAAAAACTAAGCTTTACAATCAATTTAATAGTGAACAGTGCAGTCCACAGTCAGTCCCTTAGCTTGCTGTGACGAGCAGCAGGGGGAGTGCCTTACAATCCCAAGCTATGGGGTAGACTGTGTGTTTCTACAAAGCGTAGGGAGACAACTCTAGTCCCTGCATATAAGGATGGCTCAATAGGATGCTGCAAGAGAAAGGAGCCACTCTGAAACAGAAAACCTGGGGCAGCAGTCATTGCACCAGCTTAAACTGGAACATGGGTAAAGAATAAAAGATAAAGAAGCTGCATACTCAATAAATGATTAAATCAGCTGCTAGAAGTGCCTAAAAACTGAGAATGTAATATCATTTTAACCACTTGCTGACTTGCGGCGTACCTGTGCCCATCAACACAGCCTCACCTGTGCCCATCAACGCGGCGTGATCAGTGCCCACCAATGCAGCCTCACCTGTGCCCGTGATTGTAGCGTGACCAATGGCCACCAATGCAGCCTCACCTGTGTCCATCATTGCGGCGTGACTAGTTGCCACCAATGCAGCCTCACCTGTGTCCGTCATTGCAGCCTCACCCATGCAGCCTTGCCTGTGTCCTTCATTGCAGCCCACCTGTGTCCATCATTGCAACCTCACCAGTGCAGCCTTACCTGTGCAGCCTCGCCTGTGTCCATCATTGCAGCCTCACCTGTGTCCATCATTGCAGCCTCACCTGAGTCCATCATTGCAGCCTCACCCATGCAGCCTTGCCTATGTCATTCATTGCAGCCTCACCCACGCAGCCTCGCCTGTGTCCATCATTGCAGCCTCGCCCACGCAGCCTTGCCTGTGTCCATCATTGCAGCCTCACCCATGCAGCCTCGCCTGTGTCCATCATTGCAGCCTGACCTGTGCAGAGAAAGAGAGAGGGCGGCCGGATCATCATAGGGGAAGAGAGCGTAGAGGAAGAGGAGAGCCAGCCGGGATCAGAGAGCAGGGCTAGCCCTCTGTAACAGCTTACATTAGATTATTATTAGATCCTGGCTGACAGACAGTACACGCCCTGGCATCGGACCGGCGTTCTGTCTGTCAGAAGCGCCGGGTCAGGAGGGCGAGACTGTGTGTAACCACGTGTGGACGGCAATTGTAATGTAATCTAATGTAAGCTGTTACAGTCTCTGATCCCAGCTGCCCTCTCTGTTGCTCTGGGAGAATGGCTCCCCTTCATCCCTGCCCATCGGTGGTGTTGCCCCCCCCCCCCCGCTACCAGCTCGCCAGTCCACATTTTAGGTGAGTGGAAAATTTGGGGGCTGTACTGAGGTGTATAGAGATGGTCCTGTTTCTTGATCTACTGGGCATTCTACAGTCGTCCCTACCCCAAGTTTATTCCCCCAATAAAACAAAAAAAAAACAAAGTACCGGCCTGTTCCGTGACTCTGGATGAAAGTTTAAATGTGTGATTGAGGGCAGAGTGACATGTGGACCACTACCTACAACCAGCCACCCCTAAGGGAGCCATTGGCTACATTATCAATATACGCTTACTGGAATTTTGAAAAACTTTTTCATTGGATATGTTTTAGCTCTGGTTCACACTTGTGCGATGCGGGAATCGGCGCGATTACAGAGTTCACACTGCCTTCTGCGAACCTTCAAGGATGTCTTTAAAAAGTTAATGACACCCCCAGATTTGTTCACAGATCGCAGTGCGAACTGGAAACTCGCACAGGAATCAGATCTCATAGGTGAGAACACCCATGCGATCCGATTGCAGTGCGGGAGAAAAAAGGCTCCTGCGCCTTTTTTGGTGCAAATCTAATGCGAGTTCAGCCATACAACTGTATGGCTGAACTTGCATTGCTCAGAGATTGCATGCGGTGCGGGTGCGAATCACATGCAATCTCTGAGATCACAGTAGTGTGAACCCTGGCTCCTAGCAGAAAGTAAAAAATATTGTTGTTTCTTTGAAAATTGTCAGCCTTTTTATAGTGCAACAAAATAAAAAATGCAGGGGTGATAAAATACCACCAAAAGGAATCTCTATTTGTGGGAAAAAAATGACATAAATGTTATTTGGGTACAACGTGGCACAGCCGCGCAATCGTCAGGTAAAATAATGCAGTGCCATATCGCAACAATAGTCTGGTCAGGAAGGGGGGTAAATCTTCTGGGAGTCAAGTGGTTAAGTCAAGGTATTTATTCAAATTGTAATCTTTAGGCCTCATGCACACAGGACGTTAAAATAATGTTATAAAAACGTCAGCAGCTTTGTAGTGAGTTTTTCCGCTTTTTTCTGCGTTATTGCACTAGCGTTTTTAAGCGTTTTTCCACGTTAGCGTTTTTTTTTTTTTTTGTCTTTGCTATTATGTCTAGATTAAAACTTTTGTTTATTAGGTTGCTCTGATTTCTGAACCCCTCAGGATAGCATTTGGAATTTCAGTTTTTCTTAGTGTTCCCATAGGGAGGAACCCCAAATTTCTCTTTCCTGACACACGGTTGAACTGGACCTTGGTTTCAGGATTTGGTTTACTTCAGTTTACTTTCTGGGTAATTGCATTCTATATCTGGTCTGCTATAATAGAGTGTAGTGGAAGGAGGAAATCATTTATAAGTACTTGTATTTTCACATAATGACAGCACATAATAACTCTCCATTGTGTTCTGCCTATTCTGTATTATTTTAGTGGAAAACACTGAGGGAGCAGAGGAAGGGCAAGTCAATTCAAACTCTTCCTGTTTCTGTCTTATGTATGTAGGTGGGTCTGCTCTCTGATGTGTAGTTCCATAAAGCTTACATGGAAACAAAATTACTAATAATTTATGTTTTCATGAATTAAAAAAAAAACAAAACAGAATATTTACCCCAGTTTGTTTTATAATGTGAAAGATGATGTTACGCTGTGTAAATAGATACCTAACATGTCACACTTTAAAATTGCGCACACTCGTGGAATGGCGCCAAATCTCCATAGGCTATGCTTTCAAAAAATGTACAGGTTACCAGTTTAGAGTTACAGAGGAGGCCTTGTTATAGAATTATTTCTCTCGCTCTAACGTTCGCAATGATACCTCACATGTGTGGCTTGCGCACCGTTTACATATGCAGGTGCGACCTACGTATGCGTTCACTTCTGCGTGTGAGCACAATGGGATGGGGGAGCTTTAAAAATGTTTTTATTTATTGTTTATTTTATTCTTTTTTTATTTTTACACTTTCCCTTTAATTTTTTGATTATTTTTATTCCTATTACAAGTAACGTAAACATCCCTTGTAATAGGAATAAGGCATGACAGGTCCTTTTTACAGAGAGATCTGGGGGTCTATAAGTCTCCACATCTCTCTTCTATGCTGGAAAGCTTGAGATTAAAAAAAATCGATCACAGGCTGTGCAGCAAAAAACTGGCAGTGTTTACATCTGCCAGAGCCGGAAGTGACATCATGACGTCACTTCCGGCCTCCGAGGGTCATAGAGATGGCCGGGGACCATCTGGTCCATGGCCATCTCTATGGTAAACCGCTGCCAGCAGCGGATTCATCCTCCAGTTCCTCGATCACATGGGGAGCATCGGAGGGTGGGGGCGTTGGGGTGGTCTCCCCTCCCACCGCCTGTAAAAGCAATAAGCGGCTAAACAGCCGCTAAGTTGGCTTTTATACGTATGTGAGGAAATCGTTGGCTGAAAAAAAGTCCACTCAAAGTTCAGAACATCATAGGACGTCTTACAGGTGGGAAGTGGGTAAATCCTCAAACGTATCGCTCTATGTAATTAAGAGAAAACATACATAGGGATCTTTGCCACATCTATGGGACCTGTCATATTCTGCTGTGTGTCTGCACATGCACCATACCCCCCGTCCAAGTGCAGACACGCTGCAGGCCCTGCGAGTAAACTGGCAGAGATCCTGTGCCGTGTCCACGACATAAAAATCCCAGAGCCAGTTCGCAGGACCCCATGCATGCGCAGAAAGGCGTCAACGCTTAGCTAAAGTTGAAAAGTAAAGATAGCCCAGTACTTTTAACCAATGGAAAGTGTCCCTTGTGCTGCTAGTTGCTGTCTTTGTTGAAATCTGAAGTCCTCTGTCACCACCAACGCCCCACCCACTACCAATCTTCCTGTGCTGTGGGGGTTAATACAATTGGCTGGACCTGTCACAGGCACTTGTCGAGAGTGCTGACTATGCCTGCCCTTTCCACTCCTCCCTCCTCCATTCATAGAAGCTGTACTATAGCTTCTGTTGGAAAGCAACATGGTTTAATATCATATTTCTGGAGTTTTGCTGCCTGGTTGATACAGCCATCTGGCATAAGTTGGAATGTACAAGTTGAGCCAGCGGGGTGTTGGTAACAAGGAGTCATGAATGGTAAGTCATGTCCTACCAGGATGTATCGCATACACCTCCTGCTGTGGGGTACAGGGGTAGAGAAATGCCAGAAAAGACCTTCTGGGGAGGTGCGAATTAAAATTTCCTGAGTTACAGAACATCAAAAGCCAGCAGTTACCGAAAGATGACCCGGGTCAGAATCAGTGATACATGGATGATGCTGCCCCTAGTGGACAATACAGCATACTTCATGGAGGACAGCAAGAGGAGAAAAGGACTGCCTCTTATGGATTTTTCATTGGACAGTGGGTGTTTGTGTGGGTGGTGTCTGAGTTTGCTTTAAAAGCATTGATCAGCTAAAAAGTTCCCTCTCTTGCCCCATCCGGCCAGCTGAAGATACACAACACAGAGAACGCTCTTACGTAACGTATTATATATGATCTTTGTTTTATATGCTCTGTAGTATTTTTCTTTTTAGTGTTTTTATGTTAGCATTCCTACTTTCTCGGGAAATAAATGAGACCATTGCTTATTTAAAACAGTGTGTTTATTTTTGCAGCTAACATTGTTGTTATATGATCACCATTCACGTTTTCAGAGACTTAATAGGCTAACTAATTGTAGGAATAGACAAATGAACATATATATTGATAATTCATTTGGGGAATCCATAATCACCCCATATTTATTTAATTTGGCACGCCAGCCAAAGTGTGGAGTTTTTTTAAAGCGGAGTTCCACCCAAAAGTGGAACTTCCGCTTTAAGTGTAGGTGACCCCCTGACATGCCACAATTGGCATGTCATTTTTTGGGGGGGACTGGGGACCCTGTTTTCGCAGGGTCCCAGGTTCCACTTCCACTCCTGGTGCTGCGGAGCCAGAAGGAAGTTCAGCTCCCCCACTCCCACCCGGTGATCATCTGGGACACGTCACAGGTCCCAGAAGATACACCGGCCATTCACAGTGCACAGTGCGGCTTGCGCATGTGCCCATACTTGTGATGCCAGCGACGCACAGAGGAGGGGAAGAAGAGCGGGACTGCAGGTGGCCAAATCACTAAAGCATGGGACAGGTGAGTGTCCAATTATTAAAAGTCAGCAGCTACACTTTCTGTAGCTGCTGACTTTTAAAAGGGAGGAACTTTGGTACAGAAACCCTAATGTATTTTTGTCTTCATTTCCTATAAGCTAAGAAGTCCTCATCTCTACAAGAGACCCAGAGCTGAAAGCATCTCTCTAATGTGGACAAGATTCACTCTGGTTCGTAAATTCTGAAGCCCTGCTTGAGTGGTCCTGAAAGTTTTGTGAAACATTTCATTAGGAAGCGGATGCACAGATCTGGTGAGAATTTTGGCTGGTATATGTGTATATGTTAAAGTTTATTGTATTGTTTATGCAAATAGTTTTAGGTCTGTTAGCTGCTCAGTTGTGCAAGCGAAAAGGGTTGATCACCCTTGGTTAACTGATGTACCCTGCAGCAGATTTATAGTATAAACCATACATCTTTAAGGAGAAAGTGGGAGAAATATATATTATATTTTATATATTTTTTTGCTTTTCCAATAATAGTTCCATGTGGCCTAAGATCTGAGATAAGGGGTTACAGTTGCTAGTAACTAGAATGTAGGGCACTGATTTAATAGTGTCATTCTCCTGTGGAACTACAAGTCCATGTTGGCTTTTAAACGGCTTTGTCTGTGTGTGTGTGTGTGCCTTGTGTCTGCAACTGTGTGCAAACTGGTCAGACGAGTGTCAGTGTGAACGAAATTAGCATATCAATGGATGTCATTGGAATATTCCTTAAAAAGCATGCCTTTGCTAACTTTAACACTTCGGTAGAGAACGCTTTAACCCACCAATATTGGAACAGAAAATGGGTGAATTGGAAGAAATGTGTAAACTAAGAGAAAGTTGCATTACCTATTTAAATCAAAGAGAGGCTGAGAATGCGCATACTATAACACTGCATAGGAAGGAGCTACATGAAGCTCAGACAACCATAATGGAGTTATCCTCCAAACATGCAAAGGTGGAGCAGTCTCAGTGTTCAACACAGATAGAGGCTCTAGAACAGTTAAAGTGGTAGTAAACCCTCCTATCCTTTTCAGCCAAGGAAGCTGCCATCTTGGCCTCTGTTTAATCTACACATGCTGCACATGTGATCAGCTTTGACACCAGCCATTGGATGGTATGACAGTTTGGTTTAGAACACAACCAATGGGAGTGTTACTTTTCCGGCACGTGACGGAAATGTAACTGGTTTTTAAACTGTTAAATGGATGGGTTTACTACCGCTTTAAGGAAACCTGATGCCCTTGTTGCTGCAAGTGATGTTGCTTTGGTTGGAATCAATGTTGGTAATATGGAGGAGTATTTAAACAAAAATGCTGTAACTACTCTTGAAATTGATTCAGGAGTTGAAATGGAAAATGGCCCTGATATTTTCAAGAGCAGTAGCAATGTGACAGTGGAGACTTCTGATGAGTCTGTTGCTAGTGACTACTCCTCAGACAGTGAAAGTGTAAGGTCTGTTGATTCCAATCTTAGTAATGTTATGCAGCAATGTGAGTCTCCATCGCCATATGCTCAGAGATGGGCAAATGCAGGGAGACCAGCTCTCAAGTGCTTCGCCTGTAAAAAGTGGAGTCACTGCGAGATATTGTTTGGTGGCTAATAACAATAATATGCAAAGAAAATCTTAGTACCCTAAAACTACACCGAGGCATTAGGACATTTACTCTGCCAGATGGGGTAGCAATCCAAGGCATAGTGGCCATAGTTATCAAACCCGTGTCCCCTTTAAAACCCAAATGAGCTGAGGCTACAAACTGAAAATAGTCAGTTAAGGCAGGAAAGACATCTGTTTATGGATCAGATGAATAGACTCAAAATGGAGGTAGCCTCATTTTCACACAGGTATAGCACTGGGGAAAACAAATCTTATGTTAGCAACTAGAGTTGAGCGGACACCTGGATGTTCGGGTTCGGCGGGTTCGGCCAAACTTCGCAAAAAAGTTTGGGTTCGGTACCAAACTTGACCCCGGACCCCGAACCTCATTGAAGTCAATGGGGACCCAAACTTTTTGGCACAAAAATGGAGATGATTATAGAACAATAATCTGTCCCTTACAGGAGCAGCAGGAACATCTCCCTGTATCATTAGAAGATGATTTTAGAACAATAATCTGTCCCTCACAGGAGCAGCAGGAACCTCTCCCTATAGAACTAGGAGATGATTTTAGAACAATAATCTGTCCCTCAAAGCAGTAGACTCTACCTAGTCCACTATCAGATCATTATGTAATGCAGGATGAGATGTTATTAGATCTGCAATCTGTCCCTAAAAGCAGGAGTAGTAAACTCTACCTAGTCCAGAATCAGATCGTTCTGTAATGCAGGATGAGATGTTATTAGATCTGCAATCTGTCCCTCACAGTGCCGGCAGCATCCTCTCCCTAAACTAGCCTGAGAGCATGTGACATGCAGCACTACGTGACTCCAGCTTATACAGAGGCTGGGTCACATGATGCACTGGCCAATCACAGCCATGCCATTAGTAGGCATGGCTGTGATGGCTTCTAAGGGAAAACCAGTGAAACGCTTGTTGATTGGCTGCCCTGCAGCTATTCAACAGGCGTGATAAAATACCCGAACCTGGACTTTTTTCAAATGTCCGGGTTCGGATCTGGGTCACGGACACCCCAAAGTTCGGTACGGACCCGAACTTTACAGTTCGAGTTCGCTCAACTCTATTAGCAACCCTTAGTGAGTCCTTTTCTGGTTGTTTCTTTGCTATGAATAAGGCTTAGATTCAAGTCTTTTGAATTGGCCTTCATTTTTGGAATATTATGGAGGTATTTTTAGTATTTTCAAGGATAAGCCTCTGGATTTTTATTTCTCTCTCCTTTTTGCTATTTATTTTTTTTTTTTTTTTGTTATTAGTTGATTCATTTTTTTTTTTTTTTTATTCATTTATTTTTTAGTTTTTTGTTTTGTTCAGGTGGAACAATTCCAAATTGTTGGGTTTAGTCCACCTGAAAGGGGGGTCATTGACTAGGTACTAAATTAGCAGCTGAATGCATTTTGTTTAAGACATGAGTTGGTAGAAAGCCATATTAGCTGCTGGAGTTATTGTAGGTTTTTTATTTTTATTTTCATTCAGGTAGAAAAAAAATCCAAAATGTTTAGGTTTTGTCCACCTGAAAGGGGAGTTAGTGTGTAGGTTTTAAGTAACAGATACGTGCATGTTTTGTTTTCTTTTTTTGCATTTAAAATGAGAATTGTTGGAAAACAGCACTCACTTTCATTTTTTTCCACTTATCATGGGGATCCAGTTTTAGAGTGGGTTCAGCCTAGAAGCCATTTGTTGTTTTGATAATTTGATAAGAGTTGTAGAAGCCAGGAAAACTAAGTTCCTGGGTTCCAAGGGGGGTTCTGTAAGAAAAATGCAAGTGAATATGTATTGTGGATAAGAATTTGATTCTGCTTTAATTTCCAGAGTCCTGGTGGAGCGAGAGATTGGAGAGGTCTCTGTAACATGGATGAAAGATGGTCATCTGGTTGGCAGTTTGTCTGTGCCATGCCACATCACAAATTTGTTCTGACAAACATTTAGATGAGAAGGGACAAACAAAAGATTCAGATTAATACTTGCAATATAAGGTTTCTTTCCCTTTTGGACAATTTAGGGTTAACACTGCATCTGAAAGACTTTGCCCATCAACAAGACTCGTGGAACATTTTGCCTAAGTATCTCCATCCTGTCATTTATGAATGCAAACTAACTGTGAATACAAGTGCAGTGGGTTGGAAGTTGGGAAAGGCATATAACCTATCCAATCCTTCAGAACAAAAAATGAAAATAAGATTTTTTTGGGGGGGAGGAATTGAAAGAAGGAAATGTTTTCAATATGTGACATGCATTGGCATAACTGAAATAATATGGTGCATGTACCCAGGAGTCTGGTACTTATGCATAGTATGGTGTCTGTTGGCCAGACTAGGGAGCTCCAGATGACACATCAATGGGGTGAAAATTTCCTTGTCGGGGAGGTGTCTCAGTTTTAGCAGTCCTATATAGAGGGTATTGGTTACAAGACATGTGGGACACCAGAGCTGGACACAGGGTGATACACCTAGTTGATGTCTCACCTGAGCAGTTGGAACCCTGCACAGGTGATGCCAGTGTTTACTCATAAAAACATGCTCCATTGGAGAAAGGGGAACGACTCCAAAGGTTTCTAAGCTCTTCCCAGATGCCGGCTACCAGGGTACACTATGCCTTCACCACATGTCACTTCAACGTCTCACAGTGGTTGATAAAAACCTATTACCCTATATGTGCTGAATATACACTGAATCAAGTGCGGTCATTGTACCAGTGGTTTGCTCTCAGAGATGTACGGACACAGAATGAGGTTCATTCAAGACGCTTATTTCTGAGGAGCAACCGAAAGAGGAGGGCTGTATTCAGCACTATATTGGGGGGAATAAGAGCAGGGATGGGTGTTATTAATGAAGTGGATCTCAGTATCCTGAGGAACAAACTCTCAGCCATAGCCTCAGACAGTAAGGGGGGCCTTGTTACTCAGAGATTAATGCCATCCTTAATAACATTCAACAAAGTAATATAAATACCCAGGTTAAAGAGGCTCAAGATTTTATCTAGCTTTTAAGAGGTTGGTAGAGAGTGTGGTGGTACCAGGCAAGAATATGTCATGGGCTCTGGCATGCGCGCAGGGGCAAGCGGAATTATCAACCAACATCAAGCTGATTTTGCAGTCTCTGTATGAGGGACAGTGGCCTTATGAATTAGCTTCACAGCTCAGTAAGATGTTGCCCAAAGACATTGTTTACACTAATCCAAAGTGGTGGTCTAATGTCTGGATGGACTATGCTAGTTTGGATTATGAAAGGTGTTATGCTTCCTCGTTGATCCCATATACAGAAGTGCAGACTCGGTCTGTATATTCGGTGGTATCAGTGGGCTTACTGACTGGGGATTCTACTTTGTTGCATCCGCTAAATTACCCACATGTGATCAGAAAGGAGGGAAGCTGGAGGCAGGTTGATATTTCCCTCTGTCGGAGACATGACCATGATGTCCTTTGTATGCCAGGTCAGTACGCAGTGGTGAATGAGAAATATTGGGAAGATGTTTCACTCTGTGTTTTGTGTTTCAATCTTTTTTTTATTTTTTTATTTTTTTTCTGAGTTGTTCAAGAAAAAAAAACACGTTATAATACAGCGTCAGTAGCAATAACATTGGAACAAGCTTTGGTCTGACATTGATGTCTATGTTCATCCTACAATCGCAAAATCCATATCCGTAACCTTTACAATTCGCTCTTGTCTACTTTTCCATCCACCCATGGCTTTTCTGTATATATTCTTATTGCCTATATGATGACAAAGCAAACATGGACATCTCTGATGACTAACTATCATTACTAGGCTAGTTATAGGCTCGCTTGGCATTCGTTAACCTTGTGTGGATCTTTAGCTACTGACAACCCTGTGATTCCAGTCCGCTGTATGGTATCTATAATAAGTTTCGCCCTTATGGACGATTGATAGATAAAGGAGAGGTAGAGAGTAAAGGAAGAAAGAAGGTAAATCAGAGATGTAGAAA
>BLSH010188218.1:346047-359291 GCA_018402905.1 Glandirana rugosa | reverse complement strand
TGTGACCCTTGTGACACTAAATCAGTGTTAGGGTAGATAGTATTAGGCCTAGTTAGGTGTAAATACCCCCCCTTGCCCCCCCAATAAAGGTTTTAACCCCTTGATTGCCCCCTGTCGCCTGTGATCACCGTATAAGTGTAACGGGTGATGCTAGCTAGCTAGATAGTTTTTTTTCCCCATCTGGTTACCCGCCGTATATTATTTTATATACCTTTTAACCCCAGATCGCCCGGCGGTGAGCCCAGTTAGGTTTTAGCGTGCGTTAGGGTCAGCGCAAACCCCAGGCAGGGCCAGTTAGCGTGGTACTCTGACACGCACACATACATTAGGTAGGTGCTAGATATTATTGTAATATCTGATCAGATCAATATCTGCGATCTGATCAGATCTATATTAGCATCCCCCTTAGATTTAGTGTTCTAAAAAATGCAGCGTTAGCGGGATCAGCCCAGATAACTGCTAACACCTGCGTTTAGCCTCTCTGCGCAGCCCAGCCCACCCAAGTGCAGGATCAATAGATCGCTGTCACTTACCACTCAGAACACATATCTGCAGCCTTCGCAGAGATCACGCCCGATCCCTGCGAATTCTGACAGTGAATTTGGTAGCGACTTGACACAGGCTCTGACAACCAGGTGCACTTTTTTGCTTGTGAGTCTCACTTGTGTACCTATAAATTTAGAGGCCATGTCTAATCCGAGGTACACTGATGATGAGGCCTACGCGATTGTGAGTATGACAGATGAGAGCAATGGGGAAGACTCACTGTCAGATTCAGACTCACCAATCGAGTTGATATTCGACAGCGGCTCCATGACAGATAGTTCTGACGATTGGGTGGTCCCTGCTAAGGTCAGGCGTACCAGATCCCTTTTAGCTGTCGCTGAGGTGCATGAACCACAGGGCTCTCGTATGGAGCAGAGACCCAGTACTAGTGCTGCTACCCCTTCTGGTGACCTGGCAAGCACCAGCGGCCTAGTACATCCTGGTCATACTGCAGTAACACTTGGTGACGTGGCGAGTCCCATAAGTGCAGTTCAAGCTGGTGTGGCTAGCACAAGTAATGCCCTGCAGCCACGAAGACGAAGAACACAGGCCTGCAGAGCCCATAGTGCCCTTCCTCACGCGCTTGCAAACCCTGATTGGCACCCCACCACTGATGCAGGGCCCGTACTTCACCCATTCACTGCTCAACCCGGAATTCAGATGAATGCAGTTGATTTTAGGGCCATTGATTTTTTTTCGCTGTATTTCACCGAAGATCTCTATAGATCTATTGTAGACCAAAGCATTTTATATGCTGGTCAATACATCGCCGCTAATCCCCATTTGTCACTTGCCAGAACTTGGAAACCAATTATGGTTTCCGAATTTAAGACCTTTCTGGGCCTCACCCTTAAAATGGGCATACATCATCTACCTGAATTGCAGTTATATTGGTCCAGTGATTCAATTCATCACATGTATGTCTACTCTGCTTCCATGGCCAGGACACGATACGAGCAGATTCTGCGGTTCATGCACTTCAGTGACAATCGACTCGATCGTCCGTATGGAGACCATGAATTTGACCGGCTCTTCAGAATTCGGTCCATCATAAACCACTTCAACCAGACGTTTGCAGCACATTTTATTCCCTACCAAGTTGTGTGCGTGGACAAGTCCCTGATTAAATTTGCTGGTCGTCTTGTTTTCAAACAGTACGTCCCCAACAAGCGTGCCAGATACAGGGTCAAGTTGTATAAGCTCTGTGACAGGGCCACAGGCTATACATGTAGTTTTATGGTTTATGAGGGCCTAGATAGCCGCATAGAGCTGGAAGCATGCCCAGACTACATGGGGAGTGCTGCCAAAATTGTGTGGAGCTTGGTGTGACCCTTATTTGGAAAGGGGTATCATTTGTACGTGGACAATTACTACACAAGCATGCCACTTTTTAGTCACTTACTTGATCACCAAATTGGCGCATGTGGCACCGTGCGACCTAATCGCCGGGGCTTCCCCCAACAGCTGGTAGATTCCCGACTTAGTTGGGGGGAGAGAGCCTGTTTGAGATGTGGTGATTTGCTTGCGATGAAGTGGAGGGATACAAAGGATGTTTTCATTCTTTCCTCCCTTCATGCAGACACGGCTGTCCAAATTAGAAGGGCGACTGGTGTTGTGGAGAAACCCCCCTCTGTCCACTAATATAACCTTAATATGGGAGGGATGGACCTCAATGACCAGTTATTGGCGCCCTACTTAATTGCCCGTAAATCCAGACGCTGGTACAAAAAAGTGTCTATTTACTTCTTTCAATTGGCTTTGCTGAACGCTTTTGTGCTATACAAAGCGTCAGGACGGACTGGACCTATCCTGCAATTCCAGGAAGAGATCATCAGAGCCCTTCTGTATCTAGATGGCTCTGCACCCCAAGTTCCCAATCCACATGCAGTGAGCCGGCTGCATGGACGGCATTATCCACATGCCATCCCTGGTACCCCTACCCAACGATACCCCCAAAAAAGATGTCTTGTCTGCCGACGACGCGGATACAGGCATGACACCCCATATTATTGCCCCACCTGTTTGGGCCAGCCTGGTCTCTGCATCAGTGACTGTTTCGAGCGCTACCATTCATTAGTTGAGTATTAGTGTAGGGAACAGCACTACATAGAAATAGGACACACTTTCACAGGGTCTCCAAAGATGTCATCGCATTTTTGTAGGCCCTAACCTTTACTGTTTATTGTTCATTGTTATAAAAAAAAAAGCGTACCAAAAAAAAAAAAAAGTTATAAAAACCCAAAAAAATAAAAACCAAAAACAGTTGTACGTTTCTTGTTTTTCTATCTCCATTTTCTCTCTATTCTCTTCCTATTGCTCTCTCTATTGTTGTTTATGCATATCTGTAATGTTTTTTTTTTGCAGGTATGCAATGTTTTTATGAAGCATGTAATTTTTTTATTCTTAGCAGGAATATTATTTTTGTATGTGTTACTATTTTTATTAATCTTTATTTAATTTTCAGGTACGCCAGCTGCAGAGCTGATTTATTTAGGGTGACAGCAATAGCATTTGCTCCCACCATATATAAAGCAGCGACTCCAGCGCTGTTGGAGGTGATTTCACCACCACAGTTAAAAAAAGAGCAAATATACCGGAGCATAGGGGCAGTGGGTGGAAATTGGGGCGGATTGCCCCTATGCTCCGGTATATTTTTTTCAAAAAGTGGCTATGTCCACCATTAGAAGCGGGAGGATGAAGGGAGGTTTTCTAATGGTGGGCATACCCACCGATTGATTACAATATATGCCCAACAAGGACCAGCGGCATACTAGTATGTTGCTGGTCTTCTCAGGCTCTCCTGTCCCACCGGGGAAAGTGAGAATGCAGCTGGTGGTTTCGCCAGCTTACCATAGAGCTGATTGAGGACTAGAATGGCTCCAATCATCTCCATGGCCTAAGAAATCGGAGGCTACAAGCATTTTGTGACTTCAGTTTGCCAGATATAAACAGCGCCATTGGGAAATTGGGGAAGCATCTTATCAAACCGATTTTGGTGTGGTCAGATGCTTTAAGGGCTGGGGAAAGATCTAGAGTTTAGTAGACCCCAAAATAAAAAAAAAATTATATGCGACAATATCTATTTTTATCATAGGGGATATTTAAAATCCCTGTGATAAAAATAAAAATGATTAAAAAAAAGAAAAAGATGAAAGGGACAGTGTAAAAATAAAACAAAAAGCTAAATGAATAATAAAAAAAAAAATGCACCCCTGCCCCCGTGCACGCGCGCAAAGGTGGACGCAAGCGTCAGTTTCATGTCGTATGTAAACAACAATTTCACCATGCTTGTGAGGTATCACCGCGAACGTCAGATCGAGGGCAGTAATTCTAGCAGTAGACCTCCTCTGCAAATCTAAAGTTGTAACCTGTAAAGGCTTTTAAATGCTTTTAAAAATGTATATAGTTTGTCGCCGCTTCGCGGGTGTGCATCATTTTTAAAACATGTCATGTTTGTTGTCTATGCACTCGGCACGAGATCAAGTTTTATATTTCACCAAACATATGGGAAAAATAGTATGTTTTTGTGCATTAATATTCAAAAAAGGGTTTTTTCCCCAAAAAATGCGTTTGAAAAATCGCTGCGCAAATACTTTGTGAGAAAAAAATTGTAACACCCACTATTTAAATCTGTAGGGCCTCTGCTTTAAAAAAATATATAATGTTTGGGGGTTCAAAGTCATTTTCTAGCAAAAAAAAGAATTTTTTTCATGTAAAGAAAAAGTGTCAGAAAAGACTTGGTGGTTCAAATGGTTAGAAGAATGGGTGATGTTGGGCATAAAATGCCAGGACAGTTCAAACCCCCCCCCCCCCAAATGATACCATTTTGGAAAGTAGACACCCCAAGCTATTTTCTGAGAGGCATGTTGAGTCCATGGAATATATTATTTGTTTGTCATAAATGATTGAAAAGTGACAAAAAAAAAAATTACACAAAGTTGTCACTGAAATTATATATTGCTCACCCATGCCATGGGTATGTGTGGAATTACACCCCAAAATACATTCTGCTACTTCTCCTGCGTACAGGGATACCCCACGTGTGAGACTGTTTGTGAGTCTATCCGTGTACCCAACCCCGAAAACCAATCACCGCCTTCAGAATTTCTAAGGGCGAAAATGTATTCCTTCACCCCATACTACCTATCCAGGTTTTGGAGGCCATGAAATCCCAGATAGCAAAAAAAAAACAAATGACCCCATTTTGGAAAGTAGACACCCCAAGCTATCTGCTGAGAGGCATGTTGAGTCCATGGAATATTTTATATTTTGCCACCAGTTTCGGGGAAATTACAATTTGTATTTTTTTTTTTTTACACAAAGTTGTCACTAAATGATATATTGCTCACACATGCCATGGGTATATGTGGAATTACACCCCAAAATACATTCTGCTGCTTCTCCTGAGTACGGGGATACCCCATATGTGAGACTTTTTGGGAGTCTATCTGCGTACAGAACCCTGAAAACCAATCACCGCCTTCAGGATTTCTAAGGGCATATGCATATGTCCCAGTGCATATGTGCGTTATCCACCCTGCTGGGATTACAACACGGCCCCTCGGCTCCAACCCAGAGGACCGGCTTCTCCTTGCTGGCACCAGAGGTGCTCGTACCTGCATCTGACGGCTTACACTACCGAAGACGCCGGACCTGATCTCAAGCTGACCAGGCGGACACACGATCCTGAGCACGACCGACCGCGGCTTGGTCCTCCTAACTGTGAGTTGGTCAGTGTTAGAATTGGTCACCAATAGGAGATTTCGGCCACACGATAACACACGGTGTGTTGGCTACACACGAGCCAATACCGATCAGTACTACACTGCTATACAGCAGCATCGGGGATTGCCGATACTTTTACTTTGGTCCCTGTTAGTGATCTTGTATTCCTCATATCTATGCTCACTTCAGCACAATAGGAGCTCACCTTGGACACTGTGATACCTTTTCCAGATAGCCTAAGGGCACATTATCCAAGGTTTTCACTATTATTTGTTGGGGACTGGTGCTAATTATACTGGACCCAGGTGACCCCACACCTCTCCCTAAATGTTATATATTTATATGTCCTGGATTTCATTCAGTTACATGAAGGTGCTCAGCAATGATTAATTCACAGTAATTCCTGGGCAGTGCAGACGCCTAGATGTTCCCCACACAGCTGGCTGCACTTCATTGAGCAGCAGACTGAAAAGTGGATTACCTGGGACTTATGCACTTGCCTGGGCTGTTTATGTGTCATATTGGCATGGATACAGCATGATTGCGACCCCAGGGTGTTTTTAATGACAACGTTGTCATCTATGTTTTGTCCAGTGTGATTGATTTTAGGATTTGACTCCATGAATAAAATATTTTTTTTCTAGTGTATGCTGCTGGGTTATCCCTCATTCCTCCCAGTTGGGGGTAAGGACCTTCTTCCTTGCAGGGGTCTATCCCCTTGCGCTTGCCTTTTTGATTTTACTCCTCTGTACCTATCACGGTTTTGGAGGCCCTGAAATCTAAAGGTAGCACAAAACCCATTTTGGAAAGTAGACACCCCAATGTATTTGCTAAGAGGCACGGTGAGTATTTTGCAGCTCTCATTTGTTTTGGAAAATGAAGAAATAAACAGAATTTTTTTTTTTTTTTACTTTTTTCAAATTTCAAAACTTTGTGACAAAATGTGAGATCTGCAAAATACTCAAAATACTTCTCAGCACATAGCTTGGAGTGTCTACTTTCCAAAATGGGGTCATTTGGGGGGGTTTTGTGCTATCTGGGCATTCCATGGCCTCCAAAACTGTGATAGGGAGTGAGGAGTAAAATCACCTTTTTACGCACTTAGAAAGCCTGGAGGCGGTGATTGGTTTTTAGGGTCCCGTACGCGGTTAAACTGCCAGAAAGTCTTGCATATGTTGTATCCCTGTATTCAGAAGAAGCAGCAGAATGTATTTTGGGGTGTAATTTCACATATACCCATGGAATGTTCAAGCAACATATCATTTAGTGACAACTTTGTGGAAAAAAAAAATTGTAATTTCCCCGAAACTTGTGGCAAAATATAAAATATTCCATGGACTCAACATGCCTCTCAGCAAATAGCTTGGGGTGTCTACTTTCCAAAATGGGGTCATTTGGGGGGGGGGGGCTTGTGCTATCTGGGCATTTCATGGCCCCCGCCACTGAGATAGGTAGTGTGGGGTGAATGCATACATTTTTGCCCTTAGAAATACTGAAGGCGGCGATTGGATTTTGGGGTCCTGAATGCAGATAGACTCTTAAAAAGTCTCGCACATGGGGTATCCCCGTGCTCAGGAGAAGCAGCAGAATGTATTTTTGGGGTGTAATTCCACACATACCCATGGCATGTGTGAGCAATATATTATTTCAGTAACAACTTTGTGTAATTTTTTTTTTTTTGGTCATCTTTCAATCACTTATGACAAAAAAATAAAAAATAAAATATTCAATGGGCTCAACATGCCTCTTAGCAAATTCCTTGGGGTGTCTACTTTCCAAAATGGGGTCATTTGGGGGGGGGGGGTTTGTACTGCGCTTCCATTTTAGCACCTCAAGAAATGAGATAGGCAGTCATAAAATAAAAGCTGCATAAATTCCAGAAAATGTACCCTAGTTTGTAGATGCTATAACTTATAGTAATTAACTTTTTTTTTACCCAAGACATGTGGCTAAATGCATTTTGACAAAAATTTATGACTAAAATTTAGTTTATTGTATTTTTGTAATAACTTAAAGTTGAAAATATAATTTTTTTTCAAAATTTTCGTCCTTATTTTGTTTATATCGCAAAAAATAAAAAGCGCAGTGGTGAACAAATACCACCGAAAGAAAGCTCTATTTGTGGGAAAAAAAGGACGCAAATTTTGTTTGAGTACTGCATTGCATGACCGCGCAATTACCATTTGAAGCGGTGCAGTGCCAAATTGCTCTGGTCTTAAAGCTGGAAAACCTTCCGGGGCTGAAGTGGTTAAACAGCACGGCCTACCTGAGTATTGATGCTGACCATGTCCATCCCTTTATGACTGCAGTGTATCCATCCTCTGATGGCTCCTTCCAGCAGGATAATGATGTCACAAAGCTCAAATCATCTCACCACTGGACAATGAGGTCCCTGTACTCCAATGGCCTCCACACTCCCCACATCTCATCCAATAGAGCACTTTTGGGATGTGGTGGAACAGGAGATTCACATCATAGATGTGCAGCCAGCAAATATTCAGCAACTGCATGATGCTATCATGTCACTATGAACCAAAATGTCTGGGCAATGTTTCCAACACCTTGTTGTATCTACAGTGCCTTGAAAAAGTATTCACACCCCTTGAAATTTTCCACATTTTGTCATGTTACAACCAAAAATGTAAATGTATTTTATTGGGATTTTATGTGATAGACCAACACAAAGCGGCACATAATTGTGAAGTGGAAGGAAAATTATAAATGGCTTTCCAAATTTTTTACAAATAAATATGTGAAAAGTGTGGGGTGCATTTGTATTCAGCCCCCCTGAGTCAATACTTTGTAGAAGCGCCTTTCCCTGCAATTACAGCTGCAAGTCTTTTTGGGGATCTCTCTACCAGCTTTGTACCTCTAGAGAGGACATTTTTGCCCATTCTTCTTTACAAAATAGCTCAAGCTCTGTCAGATTTGATGGAGAGCGTCTGTGAACAGCAATTTTCAAGTCTTGCCACAGATTCTTAATTGGATTTAGGTATGGAGTTTGACTGGGCCATTCTAACACATGAATATGCTTTGATCCAAACCATTCCATTGTAGCTCTGGCTGTATGTTTAGGGTTGTTGTCCTGCTGGAAGGTGAACCTCCACCCCAGTCTCAAGGCTTTTGCAGACTCTAATGCCCCGTACACACAGGACGATGATCGCATTCAACAGGTGGTACTCACGACCGTTGTATGCGATATCGATCGTTCGTATGCGCGATTTGAGCAGCCGACATACGACAGTCGTACAAGGGAGTTGTATGAGCAGACTAGAAAACGTGTTCGTACCAACAAGCTCTCATACGACCGTTGTATCGTGTGTACAGAGCAGTTGGTACAACAAGTTGTATTGTGCAAAACACGCATGCTCCGAAGTCAGGAATGGCCGGATGCTAATTACATGCACCTGAACGTTCTTTCCCCGGACGTACGATTGTGTAGTGCAGTCAGCATGCTGCATACAACAGCCAACATATGATTCAACACGGTCCTACGTGTGATCGTCGTCCCGTGTGTACGGGGCTTAACAGGTTTTCTTCTAAGATTGCCCTATATTTGGCTCCATCCATCTTCCCATCAACTCTGACCAGCTTCCCTGTCCCTGCTGAAGAAAAGCATCCCCTACAACATGATGCTGCCACCACCATGTTTCACAGTTGGGATGGTGTGTTCAGGGTGATGTGCAGTGTTAGTTTTCTGCCACACAGCGTTTTGCTTTTAGGCCAAAAAGTTCAATTTGGTCTCATCTGACCAGAGCACCTTCTTCCACATGTTTGCTGACCTCTGAAGGCTTCACAGAACAGCTGCATTTATACTAAGATTAAATTACAGACAGATGGACTCTATTTACTAATTATGTGACTTCTGAAGGCACTAGATTTTAGTTAGGGGTATCAGAGTAAAGGGGGCTGAATACAAATGCATGCCACACTTTTTATTTGTAAAAAAATGTGAAAACCATTTATCATTTTCCTTTCGCTTCACAATTATGTGTCACTTTGTGTTGGTCTACCACATAAAATCCCAATATAATGCATTTAAATTTTTGGTTGTAACATGACAAAATGTGGAAAATTTCAAGGGGTATGAATACTTTTTCAAGTCACTGTATGCCACGAAGGATTAGGGCAGTTCTGAAGGCAAAAGGGGATCCAACCCGGTATTAGCAAGGTGATCTAATAAAGTTGGCCGGTGAGTGTATATCCGTGTAGAAAAGCTTTACAAATGTAGTGCTACCCCCAGAGGAGCCATTTGGTTTGATGGGACCTCTGTTCTGCTACGACTCCTTGAACTGCTCAGTCCCCACTGACACACCTCCTATAGCTTGAAGGCTTCTCACACTTGTGTAACTTAAGCATTGGTACAATACCACACCATATCAGTATTCAGGAAACAGGCCACAGACTGCTGAGTGTTAAGCCGGCTAACATTTGAACCATCTATGGGCAGGCTCATTGTACCCAAGTCAATCCATCAATTGACTTGTGTACAACCAGCATGTCAGATTTTTCTTCCAATTGTTGCTAGTGGCTATAGCCATCATCAATAATCACTAGTGTGAAGTACACAGGGCCATGCACCTCCATCTCTAATCATGAAATACAAAAAGAAAAAAGGGGGAGTTGTGGGACTTTGAATGAAGCAAGCATCTGAGATAATAGAAACAGTCACAAGTATCTGGCAAAAGTATTTGTTTATTAGTACTATATATAGCATGTAAATAATGTGATTATTCCATATAATATACATAGTCATATAAAGACATATCAGTTCATATTTTTCATTTGAAATAAAGCATATTAATCCATATATTTTCATTTGAAGCCAGACCCTATATATACTAGAAACATGTTAAAAATGCCCTAATTAATTATTGGTTGCTTAAAAATCCGACCCGTAGGGATGGGTGGTGATCTAAAAATATGTATCATGATATGGCATCTAATTAGCGCGACGCGTTTCGTGAATATTTATATATAATATATAGATCCCATTTAGGAGGTTTTCCATTTTTCTCATTACAACATTTAGTTACACCCCTTACTAGCGTCTCTGGTTTGCTGGTGTTGTGGATGGTCTGATTTGGCTGTTTGCATTCAGTTCCGGTAGCTGCGATGTGCACTGTGACCCCTCCCCTTCCCTCATTGCCTATGCACCTTTGGTGATCTTCACACTAGTCAGGAATTACAGGTCCTTTGTCCTCACCTCATGTCTATTTTTTTGGTTTTGGCTCTCCGCTATTTTCTACCCTTCATTGTCAGGGCTCAATCAGCCTTCCTTTATTTCACATTCTGTTTCTTGGCTGTCACCCCTTCACCTTCCTGCTGTCTCTATAGCGCCACCAATTTCTGCCATCATTCCTCTGTTATTATTTTCATACATGCACCAACACCAATCATCATTTTCATTCCCAGGTTCCCCTGATCACCCATTCTCCATGGGGACCTCTCCCCTTGGATGCCTGCCTTTCCAAGAGAATATTTCCGCTCTGGGCCCAGGGTTTTATCACCTCAGCTCCCGGGATGAATGACCTCAGCCGGCCTCACATATCCTGACCTAGTATGCCAGATACATGGGTGAATTGTGAGTATGGTGGGGTCGGGGCATTCTCAATTTGCAGTGCCCCTATTGTCAGACCCTCCTTAACCCATATCATTTTTTCAGATAACATCTCGCATCTGCTCCTGAAGAGTGATCAATATTCACGAAACGCGTCAAGCTAATTAGATGCCATATCATGATTCATATTTTTAGATCACCACTCATCCCTACGGGTCAGATTTTTAAGCAGCCAATAATTAATTAGGGCATTTTTACCATGTTTCTAATATATATAGGGTCTGGCTTCAAATGTAAATATATGAATTGATACGTTTTATTTCAAATGTAAAATATGAATTGATATGTCTTTGTATAACTATGTGACTTTATTATGTATATTCTATTGAATAATTGCATTCATTTATTTACATGCTATGTATAGTTCTAATAAACAAATACTTTTGCCAGATACTTTTGACTGTTTCTATTATCTCAGATTCTTGCTTGATTCAAAGTCCCACAACTCCCCCTTTCTTCTTTTTATACTGCAGCAATGCTAAACCAAACTTTAACCAATGCAAACAGGGTTAAAAGTTTCAGCATTAGCTAATCCCAAAAATATAAATCCTCAAGTGTACTCTTTAGTGGGTGGGTGTATGCATTCTTGATAAAGGGGGAACCCATGGAGGTGACTACAGGTACCTGATGCCTAATAACGAGTATTATGGCTATCATTTGGGCCCTTCTGTAAGGTGGTGCATGTGAGACTGTTCCTTTAAGAGTGTACAATGTATGGCTGATGGACTGCTGCATAAGGAGCAGTCTCTATTGTATTAACTTTTGGCAGTAAGGGATTAAGCTCTGTAGTACGGCTCACCACTCTTGGCATGCAACAGGTCTGCTTCCATATGGTTGGTGGTCAATTGTCCCAGAAGTCTCAGTCTTCACAATCAGGTCTCTCATAAGGCTCAGTCCCAGTGTTCAGACTCTCCCCTAGCTCTTCCTAACCTTTGGCACACAGGGCAATGGCAGCTTTGGAACCCAGCACAGCAAGAGAGCTATCAGTGTTGCAGTTCTCAGCTCTGAGCCTGTCACACTCTGTTGGATGGGCACGGACCCCCACAGACAGCAAGTCCGTACTCATTGGCTCCCTGCCCTAGACTGCTCCAATCTCTCATAGTTTGACTGGGAAAAGTTGTGCTCTCTCCTCCTATGCTTGCAGGGAATCCTATATGTTGAAATCCAAGCCCCTATCCACTGTACGGAGCAGCTCTCCCTGGGAGGTAAGAAGACAATGGAAAACATGTAAAGGGTATTGAGAGCTCCACCTGCTGGCTCAAAAGAATGCTACATAATCTTTATATGCAAATTTTTCAGATTACTATTTTAAAATAAGGATAAAAAATATATATATATAATAAATAACAATAAATAATAAATAACAAGAGAAAATAAAATATGACTATACTTTCCCAATAGATCATGACTGTACATTTTTTCTTGACCATTTCTGAAAATGTGTTATAAGCAACGATGGTATAAAAAAAAAAAAAAACTTTGATAATCTTTTCCATGACTTATTTTGTCTCTTCATGAAATACGCACTGTGGGAAGCAGGATATGCTTTCTCTTGGTTGCTGCGGGTTTTGGATCCCTTTTTGTTTGTTCCAGTTTTCATCTGTCAATCCCACTGGGATATTGCTTCTATGAAAAAAAGTTATTTTCAACAGTAGGCAGAGCAAAAAGACAAAACTCAACAGTTGGAACATTTACAATACCAACCACACAGAATAAGTTATTACTGTTTTACAAATGTACTTTTTCATTACCTTTCTTTTTTTTTTTTTTTTTTTCCATGAAAATTTTATTGAAGAAAAAAAATGTTTGAGCATACAAAGTATCACATAAAGTACAATTACTCTTTCCAGAGACAAGATCTGGGTTTACATTTAACTCATGTATAAGCACTAGAGTTGAGCGAACCTCTGGAAGTTCGGGTTCTGCTGGTCCGTCCGAACTTCGGGACAAAGTCCGTGTCCGGGTCCGGACGGAACCCGAACGATCGCACAGACAACGAACCCCATTGAAATCAATGGGGACCCGAACTTTTAGGCACAAAAATGGCTGTAACAAAGTCCTGGAAAGCTCTAGAGGGCTGCAAAAGGAAGTAAAATGGGGGTAAAGTTACCCCAAGCAACAGACACGCTAGCAAGCCCAAGGCAGGCCTGGGCCTGTGCCTGAAACAGGGCTTCAAGCCTGCCTGGTCGTCTTGGGCTTGAAGGTCTCCAAGCGAGTTGAGATCACGAATATGTACTCAATTTACATTTGGGTCTAGAACAGAGACCTTTCTCATTAACATGAAATACACTATGAAACATACGAGTTTGTAAAAAAAAGAAGTTATTTTAAAAGTACCTTTTTTTTTTTTTTT
>BLSH010188218.1:281494-310083 GCA_018402905.1 Glandirana rugosa | reverse complement strand
TTTCTTTCGACGTTACTTTCTCTGTCCCTTCCTTCTTCTTTCTATCTTGTTATCTTTCTTTCTTTCTGTATTTCCCTCCCTCTATCTTTCGGACTTACCTCCTCGTCTTTCTTTCTATCGTTCTATCTTTCTTCTTCCTTCCCTGTCTTTTTCATTCCAGCTTTCTTTCTCCCTCCATCCTCCTTTCTTTCTTTCTATCCTTCTTTCTTTCTTTCTTCACCATCCCCATCTCTTTCTATCTTTCTTTCTTTCTTTCTTTCTTTCTTTCTTTCTTTCTTCCCCCATCCCCTCTCTTTATTTCTTTCTCCCTTCACACCATCTATCATACTTTTTTCTTTCTTTCCATCTCTCTTTCTTTCTCCCTCTATCCTCCTTTCTTTATTCCTATATTTCTTTCTTTTTTTCTTTCTTTTTCTCTTTCATTCTTTTTCTTTCTTTCTTTCTCCCTTCACTCCCTCTCTATCATTCTTTTTCTTTCTTTCTATCTCTCTTTCTTTCTTTCTCACGTCATCCTCCTCTCTCGTTCTTTCTCTTGCTTTTTCTTTCTTTTTCTTTCTTTCTTTCTATACTTATTTCTTTCTTTTTCGGTTTCTTTCTTTCTTTTTCTTTTTTCTTCCTCCTTCCCACTCTCTTTCTTTCTTTCTCACTTCACCCCCTCTCTATCATTCTTTTTTCTTTATTTCTTTATAACTTCCTTTCTTTCTTCTGTCATCCTCTTCTCTCTTTCTTTCTTTTTCTTTTTTTCTTTCTTACTTATTTTTTCTTTCTTTCTTCCTCCATTCAGGCTTTCTATCTCCCTCCCTTTATGTCTTTCTTTCTTTCTTTCGTTCTATCTTTCTTCTTCCTTCCCTGTCTCTTTCATTCCAGCTTTCTTTCTCCCTCCATCCTCCTTTCTTTCTTTCTCTCTATTTCTTTCTTTCTTTCTTTCTCTCTCTCTCTTTCTTTCTCTCTCTTTCTTTCTCCCATCATCCTCCTCTCTCTTTCTTTCTCTTACTTTTTCTTTCTTTCTTTTTCTCTTTCTTCCTTTTTCTTTCTTTCTTTGTTTCTCCATCCCTCTCTCTTTCTTTCTTTCTTTTTTTCTCTCTTTCTTCCTTCCTTTATTTTTTTTCTTTTTTTCCTCTCCTTTCCCTCGCTCTTTCATTCTAATTTTCTATCTCCCTCTATCCTTCTCTCTTTCTTTCCTTCTTTTTCTTTCTTTCTTTTTCAATTTCTTTCTGTCTTTCTTTCTTTTTCTTTCTTTCTTCCTCCATCCCACTCTCTTTCTTTATTTCTCCCTTCACTCCCTCTCTATAATTCTTTTTCTTTCTTTCTCTCGTTCTTTCTTTCTTTTTTCTTTCTTTCTATACTTATTTCTTTCTTTTTCGGTTTCTTTCTTTCTTTCCTTCTTTTTCTTTTTTCTTCCTCCATCCCACTCTCTTTCTTTCTTTCTCACTTCAACCCTCCTCTCTCTTTCTTTCTCTTTCTTTCTTTCTTACTTCTTTTTTATTTCTTTCTTTCCTCCTCCATTCAGGCTTTCTTTCTTCCTTTCTTTCTATCGTTCTATCTTTCTTCTTCCTTCCCTTCACCCCCTCCCCCCATTTTTTTTTCTATCTTTCTATCGATCCTTAATTTTCCCGTCAACCTCCCCTTTTTTCTTTCTTTCTTTTTCTTTCTTTTTTTCTTTCTTACTTCTTTCTTTATTTCTTTCCTCCTCCTTCCCTCTCTCTTTTATTCTTGCTTTCTATCTCCTTCCATGCTCCTTTCTTTCTTTCTATCCTTCTTTCTTTCTTTTTTTTTTCCTTCTTTCTTCCTCCACCCCCTTCTTTATTTCTTTCTTTCTTTCGTTTTATCTTTCTTTCTTTCTTTCTTGCACCATCCTCTGTTTCTCTCTTTCTTTCTTTCTCTTTCTTTCTTTCTTTCTTTCTTTCCTTCCTTCGTTCCTTTGTTTCTTTCTTTCCTCCTCCTCTCTTTCAGTCTGACTTTCTATCTCCCTCCATCCTCCTTTCTTTCTTTCTATATTTCATTCTTTTTTTCTTTCTTTTTCTCTATCATTCTTTTTTCTTTCTTTCTATCTCTTTCTATCTCTTTTTTTCTCCCGTTATCATCCTCCTCTCTCTTTCTTTCTTTCTTCCGTCCTTCCTTTCTTTCTTTTTCTCTTTCTTTCTATTTCTTTCTTTCTTCCTCCATCCTCCACCCCTCTCTTTCTTTCTTTCTCCCTTCACCCCCCTCTCTATTATTCTTTTTTCTTTCTTTCTCTCTCTCTTTCTTTCTCCCGTTTTTCTCCTCTCCTTTTCTTTCTTTTCTTTCTTTCTATACTACTTTCTTTCTTTTTCTCTTTATTTCTTTCGTTCTTTCTTTCTTCCTCCATGCCCTCTCTTTCTTTCTTTCTTCCTCCCTTCACCCCCTCTCTATCATCCTTTTTTCTTTCTTTCTATCTCTCTTTCTTTCCCCCATCATCCTCATCTCTTTCTTTTTCTCTCTCTTTCTCTCCTTCTTTCTTTCTTTCTCTTTCTTTCTTTTTCTTTCTTTCTTTCTTTCTTTCTTTCTTTCTTTCTTTCATTCTGGCTTTCTATCTCCCTCCATCCTCCTTTCTTTCTTTCTTTCTTTCTTTCTATATTTCTTTCTTTTTCTCTTTCATTCTTGTCTTTTTTTCGTTCTCCCTTCACCCCCTCTCTATCATTCTTTTTTCTTTCTTTCTATCTCTCTTTTTTACTCCTGTCATCCTCCTCTCTCATTTTATTTCTTTTTTCCGTCCTTCCTTTCTTTCTTTTTCTCTTTCTTTATTTTTCTTTTTTTCTTTCTCCCTTCACCCCCTCTCTATCCTTCTTTTTTCTTTTTCTCTATCTCTCTTTTTCTGTTCTCCCGTCATCCTCCTCTCTTTCTTTCTTTCTTTCATCCTTCCTTACTTCATTCCTACCTTCCGTTCTTTGTTTCTTTTTCTCCTTCTTTCTCTCTTTTTCTTTCTTTCTTCTTCCACCCCCCTCTCTTTCTTTCTTTCTTTCTCCCTTCACCCCCTCTCTCTCATTATTTTTTCTTTCTTTCTCTCTCACTCTCCCCCCCCCCCCCCGTCATCCTCCTTTCTCTTACTTTTTCTTTCTTTCTATACTTATTTCTTTCTTTTTCGGTTTCTTTCTTTCTTTCTTTTTTCTTCCTTCATCCCACTCTCTTTCTTTATTTCTCACTTCACCCCCTCTCTATCATTCTTTTTTCTTTCTTTCTATTTATCTTTCTTTCTTTCTCCTGTCATCCTCCTCTCTCTTTCTTTGTCTTTCTTTTTCTTTTTTTCTTTCTTTCTTTCCTCCTCCTTCAGGCTTTCTATCTCCCTCCACCATGCTTTCTTTCTTTCTTTCTCTGTCTTCCTTCCTTCCTTCCATCCTTCCTTCCTTCATTTATTTCTTTCTATATTTCTTTCTTCCTCCATCCCACTCTCTTTCTTTCTTTCTCCCTTCACCCCCTATCTATCATTCTTTTTTTTCTTTCTATCTCTCTTTCTTTCTCATCCTCCACTCTTTTTCTTTCTCTTGATTTTTCTTTTTTTTTTCTTTCTTTCTTTCTTACTTCTTTCATCCTTTCTATCCTTCTTTCTTTCTTTTTTTTCTTTCGTTCTTTCTCTCTTTCTTTCTTTCCTCCTCCTTCCCTCTCTTTTTCATTCTGGCCTTCTATCTCCCTCCTCCCTGCTTTCTTTCTTTCTTTCTTTCTTTTTCCCTTTTTTTGTTTTTTTTCTTTTTTTATTTCTTTCTTCCTCCACCCCCTCTCTTTCTTTCTTTCTTGTTTTCTTTTTATCTTTCTTTGTTTCTTCCTCCATCCCCCTTTCTTTCTTTCTGTATTTCTTTCTTTTTTCTTTCTATCTTTCTTTCTTCCTTCATCTGCCTCTCTTTCATTCTGGCTTTCTATCTCCCTCCATCCTTCTCTTTTTCTTTCTTTCTTCCTCCATCCCCTCTCTTTCTTTTTTTTCTTTCTCCCTTCACCCTCTCTCTATCATTCTTTTTACTTTCATTCTATCTCTCTTTCTTTCTCTAGTCATCCTCTATCATCATCTCTTTCTCTTTCTTTCTTTCCTCCTCCTTCCCTCTCTCTTTCATTCTGACCTTCTATTTCCCTCCTCCCTGCTTTCTTTCTTTTTTTTTCTTTATTTCTTTCTTCCTCCACCCCCCTCTCTTTCTTTCTTTCTTTCTTGTTTTCTTTTTATCTTTCTTTGTTTCTTCCTCCGACCCCCTCTCTTTCTTTCTTTTTTTCTTTCTATCCTTCTTTCTTCCTTCAGCATGCTCTCTTTCTTTTTCCTTTTCTTCCTCCTCCATCACTGTCTTTTTCATTCTGGTTTTCTATCTCCTTCCATCCTTCTCTTTCTTTTTTTCTTTCTTTCTTCCTCCATCCCCTCTCTTTATTTCTTTCTCCCTTCACCCTTTCTCTATCATTCTTTTTACTTTCATTCTATCTCTTTCTTTCTCTAGTCATCCTCTCTCGTCATCTCTTTCTCTTTCTTTCTTTCTTTCTTTCTTTCCTCCTCCTTCCCTCTCTCTTTCATTCTGACCTTCTATTTCCCTCCTCCCTGCTTTCTTTCTTTTTTTTTTCTTCCTCCACCCTCTCTCTTTCTTTCTTTCTTGTTTTCTTTTTATCTTTCTTTGTTTCTTCCTCTGACCCCCTCTCTTTCTTTCTTTTTTTCTCATTTTTTTCTTTCTATCTTTCTTTCTTCCGTCATCATGCTCTCTTTCTTTTTTTTTCTCACTTCACCCACTCTCTATCATTTTTTCTTTCTTTCTATCTTTCTTTCTGTCTCCCGTCATCCTCCTCTCTCTTTCTTTCTGTTTCTTTTTCTTTTTTTCTTTCTTTCTTTCTTACTTTTTTATTCTTTCTTTATTTCCTTCTCCATTCAGGCGTTATTTCTCCCTCCACCATGCTTTCTTTCTTTCTTTCTACCTTTCCTTTCTTTCTTTCTTTTTCTTTCTTTCTATCTATCGTCCTTCCTTCCTTCCATCCTGCCTTCCTTCATTTCTTTCTTTCTTTCTTTTTTCTTTCTTTTTTTCCTCTCCCTTCACTCTCTCTTTCATTCTAATTTTCTATCTCCCTCTAGCCATCTCTCTTTCTTTCCTTCTTTTTGTTTCTTTCTTTTTCCCTTTCTTTCTTTCTTTCTTTCTTCCTCCATCCCACTCTTTCTTTCTCCCTTTACCCCCTATCTATCATTCTTTCTCTTGCTTTTTCTTTCTTTCTTACTTCTTTCTTTCTTTCTATCCTTCTTTCTTTCTTTTTTCTTTCTTTCTCTTTCTTTCTTTCTTTCCTTCTAACCTCCTCCTTCACTCTCTCTTTCATTCTTGCCTTCTGTCTCCCTCCTCCCTGCTTTCTTTCTTTTTCCCTTTCTTTCTTTTTTTTCTTTCTTTCTTTCTTCCTCCCCTTTCTTCTTTGTTTTCTTTTTATCTCTCTTTGTTTCTTCCTCTGTCCCTCTTTCTTTCTTTCTGTATTTCTTTCTATTTTCTTTCTATCTTTCTTTCTTCCTTCATGCGGCTCTCTTTCTTTTTTCCTTTTCTTCCTCCTCCATCACTCTCGCTTTCATTCTGGCTTTCTATCTCCTTGCATCCTTCTCTCTTTCTTTCTTTTTCTTTCTTTCTTCCTCCACCACCTCTCTTTCTTTCTTACTCCCTTCACCCCCTCTCTATCATTCTTTGTTCTTTCTTTCAGTCTCTCTTTCTTTCTCCTGTCATCTATCTTTCTTTTTCCCTTTCCCTTTCTCTTTCTTTCTTTCTTTATTTCTTTCTTTTTTTTCTTTATCTTCCTTTCTTTCTCTCTTTCTTTTGTTTTTCTTTTCTACTCCTCTATTTCATTTTGGCTTTCTATCTCCCTCCATCCTCCTTTCTTTCTTGCTATATTTCTTTCTTTTTTTCTTTCTTTTCCGCTTTCATTCTTTTTCTTTTTTTCTTTCTCCCTTCACCCCCTCTCTATATCTCTTTTTTCTCCCATCACCCTCCCCTCCTTTCTTTCTTTCTTTTACTTTTTCTTTCTTCCTCAACCCCCTTCTCTTTCTTTCTTTTTCCCTTCACCCCCTCTCTATCATTCTTTTTTCTTTCTTTTTCTCTCTCTTTCTTTCTCCCATCATCCTCCTCTCTCTTTCTTTCTCTTACTTTTTCTTTCTTTCTTTCTTTCTTTTTTTCTATACTTCCTTCTTTTTTTCTCTTTCTTTCTTTCTTTCTTTCTTTATTTCTCCATCCCCCTCTTTTTCTTTCTTTCTTTCGTTCCCTCCTTCGTTTATTCCTTTCTTTTTTTTTCTTTTTTTCCGCTCCCTTCCCTCTCTCTCTCATTCTAATTTTCAATCTCCCTCTATCCATCTCTCTTTCTTTCCTACTTTTTCTTTCTTTCTTTTTCTCTTTCTTTCTTTCTTTTTCTTTTTTATTCCTCCATCCTACTCTCTTTCTTTCTTTCTTTCTTTCTCACTTCACCCCCTCTCTATCATTCTTTTTCCTTTCTTTCTATCTTTCTTTCTTTCTCCCATCATCCTACTTTCTCTTTCTGTTTCTTTTTCTTTTTTTCTTTCCCTCCACCATGCTTGCTTTCTTTCTTTCTTTCGCCCTTCCTTCATTTCTTTCTTTCTTCTTTACTTTCTATCGTTTTATCTTTCGCCCTTCCTTCCCTGTCTCTTTCATTCCGGCTTTCTTTCTCCCACCATCCTCCTCTCTTTCTTTCTATACTTCTTTCTTTCTTTTTCTTTCTTTCTTCCTCCATTCGATTCTCTTTCTTTCTTTCTTTCTCCCTTCACCCCCTCTCTATCATTCTTTTTTCTATCTTTCTTTCTCCCATCATCCTTCCCGCTTTTTCTTTCTCTTTCTTCCTTTCTTTCTTACTTATTTCTTTATTTCTTTCCTCCTCCTTACCTCTCTCTTTTATTCTTGCTTTCTATCTCCCTTCATCCTTCTCTCTTTCTTTCTATCCTTCTTTCTTTCTTTCTTTTTCTCTTTCTGTCTTTCTTTCCTTCTTTTTATATTTCTTTCTTTCTTCCACCATCCCCCTCTCTTTCTCTCTCTATTTCTTTCTCTTTCTTTTTCTTTCTTCCTCCATCCCCTCTCTTTCTCCCTTCACCCCCTCTCTATCATTCTTTCTTTCTTTCGTCCTTCCTTCCTTCCATCGTTCCTTCCTTCATTTCTTTCTTTCTTTCTTTTTTCTTCCTTCCTTTCTTTCTATTGTTCTATCTTTCTTCTTTCTTCCCTGTCTCTTTCATTCCTGCTTTCTTTCTCCATCCATCCTCCTTTCTTTCTTTCTATACTTCTTTCTTTCTTTCTTTTTCTTTCTTTCTTCCTCCATCCCACTCTCTTTCTTTCTTTCTTTCTCCCTTCACCCCCTGTCTATCATTCTTTTTTCTATCTTTCTATCTTTCTTTCTCCCGTCATCCTCCCCTTTTTTTCTTTCTCTTTCTTTTTCTTCCTTTCTTTCTTACTTCTTTCTTTATTTCTTTCCTCCTCCTTCCCTCTCTCTTTTATTCTTGCTTTCTATCTCCCTCCATCCTTCTTTCTTTCTTTCTTTCTTTCTTTCTTTCTATCCTTCTTTCTCTTTCTTTTTTCTTTCCTTCTTTCTTCATCAATCCCCCTCTTTCTTTCTTTTCTTCTTTTTATCTTTCTTTCTTTCTTCCTTCTCTTTCTTCACCCCCTCTCTATCATTCTTTTTTCTTTCTTTCTCTCTCTCTGTCTTTCTCCCGTCATTCTTCTCTCTCTTTCTTTTTCTTACTTTTTCTTTCTTTCTTTCTTTCTTTCTTTCTTTTTCTCTTTCTCTTTCTTTGTTTTCCTCTTTCTTTCTTTCGTTATTTCTCCTCTCTTTCTTTCTTTCTCTTTTTTTCTTTCTTTCTTCCCCTCTCTCTTTCATTCTAATTTTCTATCTCCCTCTATCCATCTCTCTTTCTTTCCTACTTTTTCTTTCTTTCTTTCTTTTTCTCTTTCTTTCTTTTTTCTTCCTCCATCCTACTCTCTCTCTTTCTTTCTTTCTCACTTAACCCCCTCTCTATCATTCTTTTTTCTTTCTATCTATCTTTCTTTCTTTCTCCCATCATCCTCCTCTCTCTTTCTGTTTCTTTTTCTTTTTTTTCTTTCTTTCTTTCTTACTTTTTTTTCTTTCTTTCCTCCTCCATTCAGGCATTCTATCTCCCTCCACCATGCTTTCTTTCGCCCTTTCTTCCTTCCATCTTTCCTTCCTTCATTTCTTTATTTCTTTCTTCTTTCTTTATTCCTTTCTTTCTATCGTTCTATCTTTCTTCTTCCTTCCCTGTCTCTTTCATTCTGGCTTTCTTTCTCCCTCCATCCTCCTTTCTTTCTATACTTCTTTCTTTCTTTCTTTTTCTTTCTTCCTCCATCCCATTCTTTTTCTTTCTTTCTCCCTTCACCCCCTCTCTATCATTCTTTTTTCTATATTTCTATCAATCTTTTTTTCTCCCGTCATCCTCCCCTCTTTTTCTTTCTCTTTCTTTTTCTTCCTTTCTTTCTTATTTATTTCTTTATTTCTTTCCTCCTCCTTACCGCTTTCTTTTATTCTTGCTTTCTATTTCCCTCCATCCTTCTTTCTTTCTTTCTATCCTTCTTTCTTCCTCCATCCCCCTCTTTCTTTTCTTCTTTTTATCTTTCTTCCTCCATCCCCTCTCTTTCTCCCTTCACCCCCTCTCTATCATTCTTTCTTTCTTTCTTTCGTCCATCCTTCCTTCATTTCTCTTTCTTTCTTCTTTCTTTTTTTCTTTCCTCCTCCTTCCCTCTCTCTTTTATTCTTACTTTCTATCTCCCTCCATCCTTCTTTCTTTCTTTCTATCCTTCTTTCTCTGTATTTTTTCTTTCCTTCTTTCTTCATCCATCCCCCTCTTTGTTTCTTTTCTTCTTTTTATCTTTCTTCCTCCATCCCCCTCTCTTTCTTTCTTTCTCCCTTCACCCCCTCTCTATCATTCTTTTTTCTTTCTCTCTCTCTCTCTTTCTTTCTCCCGTCATTCTCCTCTCTTTCTTCCTCTTACTTTTTCTTTCTTTCTTTCTTTCTTTCTATACTTCTTTCTTTCTTTTTCTCTTTCTTTGTTCTCCTGTTTCTTTCTTTCTTTATTTCTCCTCTCTTTCTTTCTCTTTTTTTCTTTCTTTCTTTCGTTCCATCCTCCTTTTTTTCTTCTGCCTTCCCTCTCTCTTTCATTCTAATTTTCTATCTCCCTCTATCCATCTCTCTTTCTTTCCTTCTTTTTCTTTCTTTTATCCCCCTCTCTATCATTCTTTTTCTTTCTTTCTTTCTTTCTATCTCTCTTTCTTTCTCCCGTCATCCTCCTCTCTCGTTCTTTCTCTTGCTTTTTCTTTCGTTTTCTTTCTTCTTTCTTTCTATCCTTCTTTCTTTCCTTTTTTCTTTCTTTCTTTCTTCCTCTCTTTCTTTCCTCCTCCTTCCCTCTTTCCTTCTGGCCTTCTCCTCCGTGCTTTCTTTCTTTCTTTTTCCCTTTCTTTGTTTTTCTTTCTTTCTTCCTCCACCACCTCTCTTTCTTTCTTTCTTGTTTTCTTTTTATCTTTCTTTGTTTCTTCCTCCGTCCCCCTTTCTTTCTTTTTTCTTTCGATCTTTCTTTCTTCCTTCATCCGGCTCTCTTTCTTTTTTCCTTTTCTTCCTCCTCCATCACTCTCTCTTTCATTCTGGCTTTCTATCTCCTTGCATCCTTCTCTCTTTTTCTTTCTTTCAATCTCTCTTTCTTTCTCCAGTCATCCTCATCTATCTTTCTCTTTCTATTTCTCTTTCTCTTTCTTTCTTTTTTTTCTTTATCTTTCTTTCTTTCTCTCTTTGTTTCTTTTTTTCTTTCTTTCTTTCCTCCTCCTCTATTTCATTTTGGCTTTCTATCTCCCTCCATCCTCCTTTCTTTTTTGCTATAATTCTTTATTTTTTTCTTTCTTTTCCACTTTCATTCTTTTCTTTTTTTCTTTCTCCCTTCACCCCCTCTTTATCTCTCTTTTTTTCTCCCATCACCCTCCCCTCCTTTCTTTCTTTCTTTTACTTTTTCTTTCTTCCTCCACCCCCTTCTCTTTCTCTCTCCCTTCACCCCCTATCGTTCTTTTTTCTTTCTTTTTCTCTCTCTTTCTTTCTCTTACTTTTTCTTTCTTTCTTTCTTTTTTTCTATAATTCCTTCTTTTTTTTTCTCTTTCTTTCTTTGTCTCTTTCTTTCTTTCTTTATTTCTCCATCCCCCTGTCTTTCTTTCTTTCTCTTTCTTTCTTATTTTCGTTCCCTCCTTCGTTCATTCCTTTCTTTTTTTTTTCTTTTTTTCCTCTCCCTTTCCTCTCTCTTTCATTCTAATTTTCTATCTCCCACTAGCCATCTCTCTTTCTTTCCTACTTTTTCTTTCTTTCTTTCTTTTTCTCTTTCTTTCTTTTTCTTTTTTCTTCCTCCCCCTCTCTATCATTCTTTTTTCTTTCTTTCTATTTTTCTTTCTTTCTCCCGTCATCCTCCTCTCTCTTTCTGTTTTTTTTTCTTTCTTACTTTTTTTTCTTTCTTTCTTTCTTTCTTTCCTCCTCCGTTCTATCTCCCTCCACCATGCTTTCTTTTTTTCTTTCGCCCTTCCTTCCTTCCATCCTTCCTTCCATCATTTCTTTATTTCTTTCTTCTTTCTTTCTTCCTTTCTTTCTATGGTTCTATCTTTCTTCTTCCTTCCCTGTCTCTTTCATTCCGGCTTTCTTTCTCCCTCCATCCTCCTTTCTTTCTTTCTATACTTCTTTCTTTTTCTTTCTTTCTTCCTCCATCCCATTCTCTTTCTTTCTTTCTCCCTTCACGCCCTCTCTGTCATTCTTTTTTCTATATTTCTATCGATCTTTCTTTTTCCCGTCATCCTCCCCTCTTTTTCTTTCTCTTTCTTTTTCTTCCTTTCTTTCTTACTTATTTCTTTATTTCTTTCCTCCTCCTTACCTCTTTCTTTTATTCTTGCTTTCTATCTCCCTCCATCCTTCTTTCTTTCTTTCTATCATTCTTTCTTTCTTTCTTTTTTTCCTCTTTCTTTCTTTTTTTTCTTTCCTTCTTTCTTCCTCCATCCCCCGCTTTCTTTTCTTCTTTTTATCTTTCTTCCACCATCCCCCCTCTTTTTCTCTCTTTTCTTCTTTCTTTCTTTCTTCCTCCATCCCCTCTCTTTCTCCCTTCACCCCCTCTCTTTCTTTCTTTCTTTCTTTCTTTCTTTCTTCTTCCTTCGCTGTCTCTTTCATTCCTGCTTTCTTTCTCCCTCCATCCTCGTCTTCTTTCTTTCTATACTTCTTTCTTTCTTTTTCTTTCTTTCTTCCTCCATCCCACTCTCTTTCTTTCTTTCTCCCTTTACCCCCTCTCCATCATTCTTTTTTCTAGCTTTCTTTCTCCCGTCATCCTCCCCTCTTTTTTTCTCTTTCTTTTTCTTCCTTTCTTTCTTACTTCTTTCTTTATTTCTTTCCTCCTCCTTCCCTCTCTCTTTTATTCTTGCTTTCTATCTCCCTCCATCCTTCTTTCTTTCTATCCTTCTCTTTCTTTTTTCTTTTTTCTTTCCTTTTTTCTTCATCCATCCCCCTCTTTCTTTCTTTCCTTTTTTTTATCTTTCTTTCTTTCTTCCTCCATCCCCCTCTCTTTCTTTCTTTCTCCCTTCACCCCCTCTCTATCATTCTTTATTCTTTCTTTCTCTCTCTCTTTCTTTCTCCCGTCATTCTCCTCTCTCTTTCTTTCTCTTACTTTTTCTTTCTTTCTTTCTTTCTTTCTTTCTTTCTATACTTTTTTCTTTCTTTTTCTCTTTCTTTGTTTTCCTCTTTCTTTCTTTCTTTCTTTCTTTATTTCTCCTCTCTTTCTTTCTTTCTTTCTCTTTTTTTCTTTCTTTCTTTCGTTCCTACCTTCCTTTTTTTTCTTTTTTTCCTCTCCCTTCCCTCTCTCTTTCATTCAAATTTTCTATCTCCCTCTATCCATCTCTCTTTCTTTCGTTTTCTTTCTTTCTTTCTTTATCCCACTCTCTTTCTTTCTTCTCCCTTCACCCCCTCTCTATCATTCTTTTTCTTTCTATCTCTCTTTCTTTCTCCCGTCATCCTCCTCTCTCGTTCTTCCTCTTGCTTTTTCTTTCGTTTTCTTTCTCTCTTACTTACTTCTTTCTTTCTATCCTTCTTTCGTTCCTTTTTTCTTTCTTTCCCTTTCTTCCTCTCTTTCTTTCCTTCTGGCCTTCTCCTCCATGCTTTCTTTCGTTCTTTTTCCCTTTCTTTCTTTTTCTTTCTTTCTTCCTCCACCACCTCTTTTTCTTTCTTTCTTGTTTTCTTTTTATCTTTCTTTGTTTCTTCCTCAGTTCCCCTTTCTTTCTTTCTTTTTTCTTTCTATCTTTCTATTCTTTCTTCCTTCATCCGGCTCGCTTTCTTTTTTCCTTTTCTTCCTCCTCCATCACTCTCTCTTTCATTCTGGCTTTCTATCTCCTTGCATCCTTCTCGCTTTCTTTCTTTTTCTTTCTTTCTTCCTCCCACCCCTCTCTCTCTTTCTTACTCCCTTCACCCCCTCTCTATCATTCTTTTTTCTTTCTTTCAATCTCTCTTTCTTTCTCCAGTCATCCTCATCTCTCTTCCTCTTTCTTTCTTTTCTCCTCCTCTATTTCATTTTGGCTTTCCATCTCCCTCTATCCTCCTTTCTTTCTTGCTATATTTCTTTCTTTTTTTTCTTTCTTTTCCGCTTTCATTCTTTTCTTTTTTTTTTTCTCCCTTCACTCCCTCTCTATCTCTCTTTTTTCTCCCATCACCCTCCCCTCCCCTCCTTTCTTTCTTTCTTTTTCTTACTTTTTTTTTTCTTTCTTCCTCCAACCCCTTCTCTTTCTTTCTTTCTCCCTTCACCCCCTCTCTATCATTCTTTTTTCTTTCTTTTTCTCTCTCTTTCTTTCTCCCGTCATCCTCCTCTCTCTTTCTTTCTCTTACTTTTTCTTTCTTTCTTTTTTTCTATACTTCCTTCTTTTTTTCTCTTTCTTTCTTTCTTTCTGTCTTTATTTCTCCATCCCCCTCTCTTTCTTTCTTATTTTCGTTCCCTCCTTCTTTCATTCCTTTCTTTTTTTTCTTTTTTTCCTCTCCCTTCCCTCTCTCTTTCATTCTAATTTTCTATCTCCCTCTATCCATCTCTCTTTCTTTCCTACTTTTTCTTTCTTTCTTTCTTTCTTTTTCTCTTTCTTTCTTTTTCTTTTTTCTTCCTCCATCCTACTCTCTTTCTTTCTTTCTCACTTCACCCCCTCTCTATCATTCTTTTTTCTTTCTTTCTATCTCTCTCCCGTCATCCTCCTCTCTCTTTCTGTTTCTTTTTTTCTTTCTTACTTTTTTTTCGTTCTTTCTTTCCTCCTCCAACCATGCTTGCTTTCTTTCTTTCTTTCGCCCTTCCTTCCTTCCTTCCTTCATTTCTTTCTTCCTTCTTTCTTTCTTTCTTTCTATCGTTCTATCTTTCTTCTTCCTTCCCTGTCTCTTTCATTCCGGCTTTCTTTCTCCTTCCATCCTCCTTTCTTTCTTTACTTCTTTCTTTCTTTTTCTTTCTTTCTATCCTTCTTTCTTTCTTTTTCTCTTTCTTTCTTTTTTCTTTTTTTCTTTCCTTCTTTCTTCCTCCATCCCATTCTTTCTTTCTTTCTTCACCCCCTCTCTATCATTCTTTTTTCTATATTTCTATCAATCTTTCTTTCTCCCGTCATCCTCCCCTCTCTTCCTTCCTCTCCTCTCCTCTCCTCTCCTCTCCTTCCTTTCTTCCTTCTTCTCCCTTCTTCTTCCTTCCTTCTTCTTCCTTCCTTCTTCTTCCTTCCCTGTCTCTTTCATTCCTGCTTTCTTTCTTCCTCCATCCCACTTTCTTTCTTTCTTTCTCCCTTCACCCCCTCTCCATTCTTTTTTCTATCTTTCTATCGATCTTTCTTTTTCCCGTCTCCCTCCACTCTTTTTCTTTCTCTTTCTTTTTCTTCCTTTCTTTCTTACTTCTTTCTTTCCTCCTCCTTCCCTCTCTCTTTTATTCTTGCTTTCTATCTCCCTCCATCTTTCTTTCTTTCTATCCTTCTTTCTTTCTTTCTTTTTTTCTTTCCTTCTTTCTTCATCCATTCCCCTCTTTCTTTCTTTCTTTTCTTCTTTTTATCTTTCTTTCTTTCTTCCTCCACCCCCCTCTCTTTCTTTCTCTCTCCCTTCACCCCCTCTCTCTCATTCTTTTTTCTTTCTTTCTCTCTCTCTTTCTTTCTCCCATCATTCTCCTCTCTCTTTCTTTCTCTTACTTTTTCTTTCTTTCTTTCTTTCTATACTTCTTTCTTTCTTTTTGTCTTTCTTTCTTTTCCTATGTCTTTCTTTATTTCTCCTCTATTTCTTTCTCTTTTTTTTCTTTCTTTCGTTCCTTCCTTCGTTTTTTTTTTTCTTTTTTTCCTCTCCCTTCCCTCTCTCTTTCATTCTAATTTTCTATCTCCCTCTATCCTCTCTTTCTTTCTTTCTTTTTCTTTCTTTCTTTTTCTCTTTCTTTCTTTCTTTCTTTCTTTATCCCACTCTCTTTCTTTCTTTCTCCCTTCACCCCTCTCTATCATTCTTTTTCTTTCTTTCTATCTCTCTTTCTTTCTCTCCGTCATCCTCCTCTCTCGTTCTTTCTCTTGCTTTTTCTTTCTTTCTTACTTCTTTCTTTCTTTCCTTTTTTCTTTCTTTCTTTCCTCCTCCTTCCCACTTTCATTCTGGCCTTCTCCTCCGTGCTTTCTTTCTTTCTTTTTCCCTTTCTTTCTTTTTCTTTCTTTCTTTCTTCCTCCACCACCTCTCTTTCTTTCTTTCTTGTTTTCTTTTTATCTTTCTTTGTTTCTTCCTCGACCCCCTCTCTTTCTTTCGTTATTTCTTTCTTTTTTCTTTCTATCTTTCTTTGTTCCTTCATCTGGCTCTCTTTCTTTTTTCCTTTTCTTTCTCCTCCATCGCTCTCTCTTTCATTCTGGCTTTCTATCTCCTTCCATCCTTCTCTCTTTCTTTCTTTTTCTTTCTTTCTTCCTCCATCCCCTCTCTTTCTTTCTCCCTTCACCCTCTCTCTATCATTATTTTTTCTTTCTTTCTATCTCTCTTTCTTTTTCCAGTCATCCTCATCTCTTTCTTTCTTTCTTTCATTCTTTCTTGTTTTCTTTCTCTTTCTTTCTTTCTGTCTTTCTATCTTTCCTCCTCCTTCCCTCTGTCTTTCATTCTGGCCTTCTATCTCCCTCATCCCTGCTTTCTTTCTTTCTTTCTTTCTTTTTCTTTCTTTCTTCTCCACCCCCTCTCTTTCTTTCTTTCTTGTTTTCTTTGTATCTTTCTTTGTTTCTTCCTCCATCCCCCTCTCTTTCTTTCTTTTTTTCTTTATTATCTTTCTTTCTTCCTTCATCCTGCTCTCTTTCTTCTTTCCTTTCCTTCGTCCTCCATCGCTCTCTCTTTCATTCTGGCTTTCTATCTCCTTCCATCCTTCTCTCTTTCCTTCTTTCTCCCTTCACCCCCTCTCTATCATTTTTTTTCTTTCTTTCTATTTTTCTGTCTTTCCCCCGTCATCCTCATGTCTCTTTCTCTTTCTTTTTCTCTTTTGTTCTATCCTTCTCTCTTTCCTACCTTCCCTCCTTTCTTTCTTTCTTTTCTTTCTTCCTCCTCTCTTTCATTCTGGCTTTCTATCTCCATACATCCTCCTTTCTTTCTTTCTATACTTCTTTCTTTCTTCCGTTTTCTCTTTCTTGCTTTTGTTTTTTTCTTTCTCCCTTCACCCCCTCTCTATCATTCTTTTTTCTTTCTTTCTATCTCTCTTTTTTTTTCTCACATCATCCTCCTCTCTCTTTCTTTCTTTCGTCCTTGCTTCTTTCCTTTCTTTCTTTCTTTTTCGCTTTCTTTCTCCCTTCACCCCTCTCTATCATTCTTTTTTCTTTCTTTCTTTCTCTCTCTCTCTTTCTTTCCCCCTTCATCCTCCTCTCTCTTTCTTTTTACTTTTTCTTTCTTTCTATACTTATTTCTTTCTTTTTCGGTTTCTTTCTTTCTTTTTTTTTCTTTTTTCTTCCTCCATCCCACTCTCTTTCTTTCTTTCTCACTTCACCCCCTCTCTATCATTCTTTTTTCTTTCTTTCTCCCATCATCCTCCTCTCTCTTTCTTTTATCTTTCTTTTTATTTTTTTCTTTCTTTCTCACTTCTTTTTTCTTTCTTTCTTTCCTCCTCCTCTCTCTTTCATTCAGGCTTTCTATCTCCCTCCACCACGCTTTCTTTCTTTCTTTCTTTCTATCTTTCTTTCCTTTCTTTCTTTTGTCCTTCCTTCCATCCTTCATTCCTTCATTTTTCTTTCTTTCTTTTTTCTTTCTTTGATTCTTTCTTCCTTCCTTTCTTTTTATCTTTCTGTCTTTCCTCTTCCTTCCTTCTCTCTTTCATTCTGGCTCTCTTTCTCCCCCAATCCTCCTTTCTTTCTATACTTCTTTCTTTCTTTTTCTCCTTCTTTCTTTTTCTTTCTTTGTTCCTACATCACACACTCTTTCTTTCTCCCTTCACCCCCTCTCAATCATTTTTTTCCTTCTTTCTCTCTCTCTCTTTCTTACTTCTTTTCTTCCTTTTTTCCTGCTCTGTCCCTCTTTCTTTCATTCTCGCTTTGTATCTCCCTCCATCCTTCTCTCTTTCTCTCTTTCTTTCTTTCTTTCTTTTTCTTTCTCTCTTCCCCATCTCTTTCTTTCTTTCTCCCTTCATCATTCTTTATTCTTTCTTTCTCTCTCTCTTTCTTTCTCCTGTCATCCTTCTCTCTCTTTCTTTCTCTTACTTTTTCCTTCTTACTTTCTTTCTTTCTTCACCCCATCTCTATCTTTCTTTTTTTCTTTCTCTTTCTTTATTTCTTTCTTCCTTCCTTCGTTCCTTACTTCCTTCCTTTCTCTCCTCTTCCTCTCTTTCATTCTGGCTTTCTATCTCCCTCCATCCTCCTTTCTTTCTTTCTATATTTCTTTCTTTTTTTCTTTCTTTTTCTCTTTCATTCCTTTTCTTTTTTTCTTTCTCCCTTACCCACTCTCTATCATTCTTTTTTCTTTCTTTCAATCTCAATTTTTTTCTCCCGTCATCCTCCCCTCTCTTTCTTCCTTTCTTCCGTCCTTCCTTTCTTTATTTCTTTTTCTCTTTCTTTCTTTTTTTTTTCTTTCTTCCTCCATCCCCCTCTCTTTCTTTCTTTCTCCCTTCACCCCCTCTCTATCATTCTTTTTTCTTTCTTTCTCCCGTCATCCTCATTCTTTCTCTTTCTTTTTATTTCTTTCTTTCTATACTTCTTTCTTTCTTTTCCTTTTTCTTTCTTTATTTCTCCACCCCCCTCTCTTTCTTTCTTTCTTTTGTTCCTTCCCTCCTTCCTTTTTTTTATTTTTTTCCTCTCCCTTCCCTCTCTCTTTCCTTCTAATTTTCTATCTCCCTCTATCCATCTCTCTTTCTTTCTTTTTCTTTCTTTCTTTCTCCATCCCACTCTCTTTCTTTCTCTCTTCACCCCCTCTCTATCATTCTATTTCTTTCTATCTTTTTTTCTTTCTCCCGTCATCCTCCTCTTTCTGTCTTTCTTTCGTCCTTGCTTCTTTCCTTTCTTTCTTTCTTTTTCGCTTTCTTTCTTTCTCCCTTCACCCCTCTCTATCATTCTTTTTTCTTTCTTTCTTTCTTTCTTTCTTTCTTTCTTTCTTTCTTTCTTTCTCTCTCTCTCTTTCTTTCCCCCTTCATCCTCCTCTCTCTTTCTTTTTACTTTTTTTTACTTTTTCTTTCTTTCTTTCTATACTTATTTCTTTCTTTTTCGGTTTCTTTCTTTCTTTTTTTTTCTTTTTTCTTCCTCCATCTCACTCTCTTTCTTTCTTTCTTTCTTTCTCGCTTCACCCCCTCTCTATCATTCTTTTTTCTTTCTTTCTATCTTTCTTTCTTTCTCCCATCATCCTCCTCTCTCTTTCTTTCTCTTTCTTTTTTTCTTTCTTTCTCACTTCTTTTTTCTTTCTTTCTTTCCTCCTCCTCTCTCTTTCATTCAGGCTTTCTATCTCCCTCCACCATGCTTTTCTTTCTTTCTTTCGTCCTTCCTTCCTTCATTTTTCTTTCTTTCTTTTTTCTTTCTTTGATTCTTTCTTCCTTCCTTTCTTTCTATCTTTCTGTCTTTCCTCTTCCTTCCTTCTCTCTTTCATTCCGGCTTTCTTTCTCCCTCAATCCTCCTTTCTTTCTTTCTATACTTCTTTCTTTCTTTTTCTCCTTTTTTCTATTTCTTTCTTTGTTCCTCCATCACACACTCTTTCTTTCTTTCTCCCTTCACCCCCTCTCAATCATTTTTTTCCTTCTTTCTCTCTCTCTTTCTTACTTCTTTTTTTCCCTTTTTCCTGCTCCGTCCCTCTCTCTTTCATTCTCGCTTTGTATCTCCCTCCATCCTTCTCTCTTTCTTTCTTTATTTCTTTCTTTTTCTTTCTCTCTTCCCCATCTCTTTCTTTCTTTCTCCCTTCATCATTCTTTATTCTTTCTTTCTCTCTCTCTTTCTTTCTCCTGCCATCCTTCTCTCTCTTTCTTTCTCTTACTTTTTTCCTTCTTACTTTCTTTCTTTCTTCACCCCATCTCTATCTTTCTTTTTTTTCTTTCTCTTTCTTTATTTCTTTCTTCCTTCCTTCCTTCCTTCGTTCCTTCCTTCCTTCCTTTCTCTCCTCTTCCTCTCTTTCATTCTGGCTTTCTTTCTTCCCTCCATCCTCCTTTCTTTCTTTCTTTCTATATTTCTTTCTTTTTTTCTTTCTTTTTCTCTTTCATCCTTTTTCTTTTTTTCTTTCTCCCTTCACCCCCTCTCTATCATTCTTTTTTCTTTCTTTCAATCTCTCTTTTCTCCCGTCATCCTCCCCTCTCTTTCTTCCTTTCTTCCGTCCTTCCTTTCTTTATTTCTTTTTCTCTTTCTTTCTTTTTTTTTCTTTCTTCCTCCATCCCCCTCTCTTTCTTTCTTTCTCCCTTCACCCCCTCTCTATCATTCTTTTTTCTTTCTTTCTCCCGTCATCCTCATTCTTTCTCTTTCTTTTTCTTTCTTTCTTTCTATACTTCTTTCTTTCTTTTCCTCTTTCTTTCTTTATTTCTCCATCCTCTCTTTCTTTTGTTCCTTCCCTCCTTCCTTTTTTTTCTTTTTTTCCTCTCCCTCTCTCTTTCCTTCTAATTTTCTATCTCCCTCTATCCATCTCTCTTTCTTTCCTTCTCTTTCTTTCTTTCCATCTTTTTTTCTTTCTCCCGTCATCCTCCTCTCTCGTTCTTTCTCTTGCTTTTTCTTTCTTTCTTTCTTTCTTTCTTTCTTTCTTTCTTTCTTTCCTCCTCCTTCCCTCTCTCTTTCATTCTGGCCTTCTCCTCCGTGCTTTCTTTCTTTCTTTTTCCCTTTCTTTCTTTCTTTTTCTTTCTTTCTTCCTCCACCCCCTCTCTTTCTTTCTTTCTTGTTTTCTTTTTATCTTTCTTTGTTTCTTTCTCTCTTTCATTCTGGCTTACTATCTCCCTCCACCCTGCTTTCATTCTTTCTTTCTAACATTCTTTCTCTTTTTCTTTCTTTCTTTCTTCCTTCCTTCCATCCTCCCTTCCTTTCTTTCTTTCATGCTTTCTTTCTTTCTTTCTTTCTTTCTTTCTCTCTACCTTTCTTTCTTTCTTTCTTCCTTCCTTTCTCATAATTCTTCATCCATCTCTCTCTTTTTCTTTCTTTCTTTCTTGCGTTCTTTCTCCTGTCATCCTTCTCTCTCTTTCTTTTTTTCTCTTTCTTCCTTCATCTTCCTCCTCCTCCTCCTCGTCTTCTTTCTGTCTTTATTTTGCCATACTCCTCTCTTGATTTCCTTCTTTCTTTCCTTCTCCACCCCCTCTCTTTCTTTCTTTCTTTCTTTCTTTCTCACTTTCTTCTCCCAGCATCCTCCTCTCTCTTTCTTTTCTCGTTTTTCTTTCTTTCTTTCCTACTTTCTCATTTTCTTTCTCCAACCATGCACCTTTCTCTTTCTTTCTTTTTTCTTTCATTCTTTCTTTTTTTTCTTTCCTCCTCCTTTGCTCTCTCTTTCATTCTGGCTTTCTATCTCCCTACAGGAGATGGTGAGACAGCATGCGGACATGCAAAAGGAAACGGTCAGAAACTGTGTGGACATGATAGTGGAGAGAGTGTGCGAACATTATACAGGAGATGGTCAGAGAGTGTGTGGATGTCCTACAGGAGAGGGTCAGAGAGCGTGTGGACTTGATAAAGGTGATGGTCAGCGAGCATGCGGACATGCGCTAGTAGATGGTCATAGACTGTGTGGACATGATACAGGAGACGGTTAGAAAAAGTGCGGACATGAAATAGGAGAACGTCAGAGAGTGTGCGGACATGATACATTAGATGGTCAGAGGAGTGTGCAGACATGATACAAGAGAATGTCAAACAGTGTGCGAACATGCTACAGGACATGGTCAGAGACTGTGCGGACAGGAGATGGTCAGAGACTGTGCAGACATAATAAGGAGACAGTGAGAGACTGTGTGGACATGATACAGGAGACAATCAGAGATTGTGCATACATGATACAGGAGAGGGTCAGAGAGTCTGTGGATATGATACAAGACATGGTCAGAGAGCATGCAGACATGATACAGGAGATGGTCAGAGACTGTCCGAACATGATACAGGAGATGGTCAGAGAATGTGAGGACATGATACAGGAGATGGTCAGAGAGTGTGCGGACATGCTATAGGATATGGTCAGAGACTGTGCGAATATGATACAGGAGATGGTCAGAGAGTGTGGGGACATAATATAGGAGACGGTCAGAGAGTCTGTGGACGTGATACAAGGGATGGTCAAAAAGTGTGCAGACTTGATACAGGAGATTATGAGAGACTGTGCAGACATGATATAGGAGATGGTCAGACATTGTGTGCAGACATGCTATAGTAGACGGTCAGGCGCTATGCGGACATAATAGAGGAGGCGGTCAGAGGGTGTGCGGACATGATAAAGGAGACGGTGAGACTCATTGCGGACATAATACAGGAAATGGTCAGAAAGTGTGTGGACATGCTACAGGAGATGGACAGAGAGTGTGCAGACATTCTACAAGAGATGGTCAGAGACTTGCGGATATGATACCGGAGACGGTCAGAGAGGCTGCAGACATGATACAAGAGATCTCTCTGATCTCTTGTATCATGTCTGCAGCCTCTCTGACCGTCTCCGGTATCATATCCGCAAGTCTCTGACCATCTCTTGTAGAATGTCTGCACACTCTCTGTCCATCTCCTGTAGCATGTCCACACACTTTCTGACCATTTCCTGTATTATGTCCGCAATGAGTCTCACCGTCTCCTTTATCATGTCCGCACACCCTCTGACCGCCTCCTCTATGTGGAAATAATACTGGAGACAGTTAGAGAGTGTGCGGACATGGTATCAGAGACGGTCAGAGAGTGTGCTCAGAGACTGTGTGGAAATAATACTGGAGACAGTTAGAGAGTGTGCGGACATGGTATCAGAGACAGTCAGAGAGTGTGCTGAGATGGTACAAGAGACGGTCAGAGGGTGTGCAGACATGCTGCAGAAGATGGTCAGAGAGTGTGCGGACTTGCTACAGGAGATGGTCAGACAGCATGCGGACATGCAATAGGAAATGGTTAGAAACTGTGCGGACATTATACTGCAGATGGTCAGAGAGTGTGCGCACATGAGAAAGGAGATGGTCAGAGACTGTGAGAACATGATACAGGAGAGGGTCAGAGAGTCTGTGGATATGAAACAAGAGATGGTCAGAGAGCATGCGGACATGCTAAAGGAGATGATCAGAGACTGATCAGAGAATGTGCAGTCATGATACAGGAGATGGTAAGAGAGTGTGCGGACATGATATAGGAGATGGTCAGAGACTGCGCAAACATGGTACAGGAGATGTTCAGAGAGTGTGTGGACATAATACAGGAGACGGTCAGAGAGTCTGTGGACTTGATACAAGGTAGGGTCAAAAAGTGTGCGGACTTGATACAGGTGATTATGAGAGACTCTGCGGACTTAATACAGGAGATGGTCAGACAGTGTGCGGACATGCTATAGGAGACGGTCAGACACTGTGCGGACATAATACAGGAGACGGTCAGAAGGTGTGCGGATATAATACAGGAGACGTCAGAGGGTGTACGGACATGATACAGGAGATGATCAGACACAGTACGGACATAATACAGGAGACTGTCAGAAAGAGTGCAGACATTCTACAAGAGATGGTCAGAGACTGTGCAGACATTCTACAAGAGATGGTCAGAGACTGTGCAGACATGATACAGGAGACGGTCAGAGAGTGTGCTGACATGGTTCCAGAGACGGTCAGAAAGTGTGCGGAAATGGTACAAGAGACAGTCAGAGGGTGTGAAGACATGCTGCAGAAGATGGTCAGTGAGTGTGCAGACTTGCTACAGGAGATGCGGACGTGCAATAGGAAATGGTCAGAAACTGTGCGGACATGATACTGGAGACTGTCAGAGAGTGTTCGGACATGATACAGGAGATGGTCAGAGACTGTGTGCACATGATACAGGAGACAGTCAGAGACTGTCCAGATGTGATACAGGAGGCATTCAGAGACTGTGCGGACGTGATACAGGAGACAGTCAGACAGTGTGTGGACATGATACAGGAGATGGTACGAGACTGTTCCGACATGATACAGGAGATGGTCAGAGAAAATGCGGACATGCTACCGGAGATGGTCAGAGAGTGTGCGGGCATGATACAGGAGACGGTCAGAGACTGTGCGAACGTGGTACAAGAGACGGTCGGAGACTGTGTGGACAAAATACTGGAGACTGATAGAGAGTGTGCAAAAATGATAAAGGAGACAGTCAGAAACTGTTCGGACATGATACTGGAGACAGTCAGAGACTGTCAGAGAATGGTCAGAGAATGAATGGACATGATACAGGAGACAGTCAGAGACTGTCTGGACATGATACTGGAGACGGTCAGAGACTGTGCGAACATGACACAGGAGAGGGTCAGAGAGTTTGTGGATATGACACAAGAGATAGTCAGAGAGCATGCAGACATGCTATAGTAGATGGTCAGAGACTGTGTGTACATGATACAGGAGATGGTCAGAGAGTGTGCGGACATGTTATAGGATATGGTCAGAGACTGTTCGAACATGATACAGGAGATGTTCAGAGAGTATGGGGACATGATACAGGAGACGGTCAGAGAGTCTGTGGACGTGATGCAAGGGAGGGTCAAAAAGTGTGCGGACTTGATACAGGAGATTATGAGAGACTGTCGAGACATGATATCAGGAGATGGTCAGACATTGTGTGCGGACATGCTATAGTAGATGGTCAGGCACTCTGCGGACATAATACAGAGGGTGTGCGGACATGATAAAGGAGACGGTCAGACTCAGTGCGGACATAATACAGGAAACGGTCAGAAATTGTGTGGACATGCTACAGGAGATGGACAGTGAGTGTGCAGACATTCTACAAGAGATGGTCAGAGACTGTGCGGACATGATACAAGAGACGGTCAGAGACTGTGTGGAGATAATACTGGAGACAGTCAGAGAGTGTGCGGACATGGTATCAGAGACGGTTAGAGAGTGTGCGTAAATGGTACAAGAGACGGGCAGAGGTTGTGCGGACATGCTGCAGAAGATGGTCAGAGAGTGTGCGGACTTGATATAGGAGATGGTCAGAGACTGCGCAAACATGGTACAGGAGATGTTCAGAGAGTGTGTGGACATAATACAGGAGATGGTCAGAGAGTCTGTGGACTTGATACAAGGTATGGTCAAAAAGTGTGCAGACTTGATACAGGTGATTATGAGAGACTCTGCGGACTTAATACAGGAGATGGTCAGACAGTGTGCGGACATGCTATAGGAGACGGTCAGACATAATACAGGTGACGGTCAGAGGGTGTGCGGACATGATACAGGAGATAAACAGACACAGTGCAGACATAATACAGGAGACTGTCAGAAAGAGTGCAGACATTCTACAAGAGATGGTCAGAGACTGTGCAGACATGATACAGGAGACGGTCAGAGAGTGTGCTGACATGGTACCAGAGATGGTCAGAGAGTGTGTGGAAATGGTGCAAGAGACAGTCAGAGGGTATGCAGACATGCTGCAGAAGATGGTCAGTGAGTGTGCGGACATGATACTGGAGACGGTCAGAGAGTGTGCGCACATGGTAAAGGAGACGGTCAGAGACTGTTCGGACATGATACAGGAGACGGTCAGAGATTGTGCGGACATGATACAGGAGACAGTCAGAGGGTGTGCGGACATGATACAGGAGATGATCAGACACAGTGCAGACATAATACAGGAGACTGTCAAAAAGAGTGCAGACATTCTACAAGAGATGGTCAGAGACTGTGCAGACATGATACAGGAGACGGTCAGAGAGTGCGCTGACATGGTACCAGAGACGGTCAGAGAGTGTGCTGAGATGGTACAAGAGACAGTCAGAGGGTATGCAGACATGCTGCAGAAGATGGTCAGAGAGTGTGCGCACATGGTAAAGGAGACGGTCAGAGACTGTTCGGACATGATACAGGAGACGGTCAGAGATTGTGCGGACATGATACAGGAGACAGTCAGAGACTGTCCAGATGTGATACAGGAGGCATTCAGAGACTGTGGGGACATAATACAGGAGACAGTCAGAGGGTGTGCGGACACGCTACAGGAGATGGTCAGAGAGTGTGCAGGCATGATACAGGAGACGGTCAGAGACTGTACCGACATGATACAAGAGACGGTTAGAGACTGTGCGGACATGATACAGGAGACGGTAAGAGAGTGTGCAGACATGATACAAGAGACGGTCAGAGACTGTGTGGACATAATACTGGAGACGGATAGAGAGTGTGCGAAAATGATAAAGGAGACAGTCAGAAACTGTTTGGACATGATACAGGATATGGTCAGAGAATGAATGGACATGATACAGGTGACAGTCAGAGACTGTCCGGACTTGATACAGGAGATGGTCGGAGAGTCTGTGGTTGTGACACAAGAGATGGTCAGAGAGCATGCAGACATGCTATAGTAGATGATCAGATACTGTGTGGACATGATACAGGAGATGGTCAGAGAGTATGGGGACATGATACAGGAGACGGTCAGAAAGTCTGTGGACATGATACAAGGGATGGTCAAAAAGTGTGCGGAATTGATACAGGAGATTATGAGAGACTGTGGAGACATGATACCAGGAGATGGTCAGACATTGTGTGCGGACATGCTATAGTAGACACTCTGGCATAATAATAATAATATAGTAGGCACTCAGGCACTCTGCGGACATAATACAGGAGACAGTCAGAGGGTGTGCGGACAAGATAAAGGAGACGGTCAGACTCAGTGCGGACATACATAATACAGGAAACGGTCAGAAAGTGTGTGTGCTACAGGAGATGGGCAGTGAGTGTGCAGACATTCTACAAGAGATGGTCAGAGACTGTGTGGACATAATACTGGAGACAGTTAGAGAGTGTACGGACATGGTATCGGAGACGGTCAGAGAGTGTGCGGAAATGGTACAAGAGACGGTCAGAGGGTGTGCGGCCAACATGCAGACATGCTGCAGAAGATGGTCAGAGAGTGTGCGGACTTGCTACAGGAGATGGTCAGACAGCATGCGGACATGCAATAGCAAATGGTGAGAAACTGTGCGGACATTATACTGGAGACGGTTAGAGAGTGTGCGCACATGATAAAGGAGACAGTCAGAGACTGCGCAGACATAATACAGGAGAGGTTCAGAGAGTGCATGGACATGATAGAGGAGATGGTAAGAGAGCATGCGGACATGATAGAGGAGATGGTCAGAGACTGCGAGAACATGGTACAGGAGATGTTCAGAGAGTGGACCATACAAGGTATGGTCAAAAAGTGTGCAGACTTGATGCAGTTGATTATGAGAGATTCTGTGGACTTGATACAGGAGATGGTCAGACAGTGTGCGGACATGCTATAGGAGACGGTCAGACACTGTGCGGACATAATACAGGAGAAGGTCAGAGGGTGTGCGGACATGATACCAGAGATGTTCAGACAGTGCAGACATAATACAGGACACTGTCAGAAACTGTGCAGACATTCTACAAGAGACGGTCAGAGAGTGTGCTGACATGGTACCAGAGACAGTCAGAGAGTATACAGAAATGGTACAAGAGGGTGTGCAGACATGCTGCAGAAGATGGTCAGAGTGTGCGGACTTGCTACAGGAGATGGTCAGACAGCATGCGGACGTGCAATAGGAGACGGTCAGAGACTGTTCGGACATGATACAGGAGACGGTCAGAGATTGTGTGGACATGTCAGTCAGAGACTGTCCGGATGTGATACAGGAGGCAATCAGAGACTATGGTCAGAGAGTGTGTGGATATGATACAAGAGATGGTCAGGGAGCATGTGGACATGCTTTAGGAGATGGTCAGAGACTGTGTGGACATGATACAGGAGACAGTCAGAGACTGTGTAGACATGATGCAGGAGATGGTCAGAGAGTGTGTAGACATAATACAGGAGAAGGTCAGAGAGTGTACGGACATGATACAAGGGATGGTCAAAAAGTGTGCGGACATGATACAGGAGATGATGAGAGACAGTGCGGACAGGATACAGGAGATGGTCAGAAAGTGTGCAGACACGCTACAGGAAATGGTCAGCAAGTGTGCGGACATGATAAAGGAGACGGTCAGACACTGTGTGGACATAATATAGGAGACGGTCAGAGAGTGTGCAGACATGCTACAGGAGATGGTCAGAGAGTGGGCGGATATGATACAAGGGATGGTCAGAGAGTGTGCGGACATGATACAGAAAATGATCCCAGACTGTGCAGACATGATACAAGAGATGGTCAAAGACTGTGCGGACATGATACAGGAGACGATCAGAGACTGTGCAGACATGATGCAGGAGACAAGCAGAGAGTGTGCGGACATGATACAAGAGACGTCAGAGACTGCGCAGACATAATACAGGAGAGGTTCAGAGAGTGCATGGACATGATAGAGGAGATGGTAAGAGAGCATGCGGACATGCGATAGGAGAGGGTCAGAGACTGTGTGGACATGATACCAGAGACAGTCAGAGAGTGTGCGGACATGATACAGGAGGCGGTCAGAAACTGTGCAGAGATGGAGATGGTCAGAGAGTGTGTGGACATGATACAGGAGATAGTCAGAGACAGTGCGGACATGATACCTGATATGATAGTCAGAGACTTTGCTCACATGATACAGGAGACGGTCAGAGACTGTGCGGGCATGATACAGGAGACGGTCAGTGATGGTGCGGACATGATAAAGGAGACGGTGAGAGTGTGCAGTCAGAGACTGTACGGATGTCATACAGGAGAGGGTCAGAGAGAGTGTGGACATGATACAGGAGATGGTCAAAGACATGATTGGGAGATGGTAAGAGAGCATACGGACATGTGATAGTAGATGGTCAGAGACTGTGTGGACATGATGCAGGAGACAAGCAGAGAGTGTGCGGATATGATACAAGAGACGTCAGAGAGTGAGTAGACATAATACAGGAGAGGTTCAGAGAGTGCATGGACATGATAGAGGAGATAGGAGATAGAGGAGCAGGAGTAATAAGCAGTTAAACACAGCAGTATGTTCTCTCATCATTTCATCACCTTTTCTGCTTCTTCACAGGTATGCAACTTTCTTTCAAGCAATTCAAAACGGTCTCACTGCTTTGCAAAATCTCTGCTATAACTGGGGTATGTATATAAGTATATCTCTTATCACATTTTTGGGGTTGTGGTCGATATGTACAAAGAGAGATCACACAAATACTTAAAAATATAACATTTATTACAAGTAATGACAGATACAGATAAAGATAAAGAAAATATCAAGAATACTTAACTAAAGGTGTTTGCTTCCGTAGCCATGGAGTCTCTGACATGGCACAGGGGATCAGGACCATACACGTGCCTCATGGCTGTTCTTGGTGAGACTGACTCATATAGGTTTTTGCTGTGGTAATATAGAACTTGTATAAGGGAAAAGCCCACCCCCCAGCCAACACCCTGTAAGCAACAATATGACCTTTGCATTCCTGAGGAGAGGGGGCTAGCTTGACCATATAAGGCAGTTCAAATGCCAATAAGTTGTCATGCAAGGCAAGTAGGATATTAGAGGCTATAATAGATATTTGTGAGCCAACCTTAATGAGGAATATGAAATATGCAATTTCCCCAACACTCCACCCCCTGGCTCACAAATCATATAATGCCTCCAACTGTGCACCTGATTATTGTAAACAAAAAGAATAATTCTCCCACCCCCCGGTTTACCTTAACCGCTTAACAACCGCCCCATAGACAATTGACGTCTACAGGGCGGTTGCTTAATTCTGGGAGGACGTCTATTGACGTCCTCCCAGAATCGCGCTCCCCGCACGCCCCCTGGGGCGCGCACACGGGAACATCCGTGACCGTCGGGTCCGGGGGACCCGACTGATCACGGATCGGGGTGAATGGCCGCTGTGCGCGGCCTTTCACCACGTGATCGCGCCGTCAAATGACGGCGTGATCACATGTAAACAAGCCGGCGGAAGCACCGGCTTGTCTCTCCTCTCCGCACCGATCGGTGCAGTGTGAGAGGAGAGAGGGGGGAGAGAGGTGGTGCTGCAGCGCTGTGGGCGATGTGTAATGCCCACAGCGCTGCCTAGTGACAGAATACTCCCCCCCACCATCTATTTACCACC
>BLSH010188218.1:220229-230967 GCA_018402905.1 Glandirana rugosa | reverse complement strand
ATTGGTAAACTGGATGCCTAAGTCCGACTCCCACTTAGAAAGGAATGGGGGGGCAAAACCTTCCACTGGTCGGATCAAGGAGGCATATATTGCCGAGAGGCTATGGCGAATCGGTTCCCCCGATTACATGTCTGCTCTAGTTCCGTAAGCTGTCTGCATATGCCCAGAGTTCGGAGGCATCTGCGAAGGAAGGTACGTAGCTGTAAGCCCCTCCAGAAGTCCAGTGGGGGGACTGTAGCAGCCACCCCTGCTACTGGGGAGCGGTGACTGTCTGGACCCACAAAGTCACATAAATGCAGCCATCCACTTGCTATTAGACGCTGGAATTGTGGATTCTGGAGGCCGGGTGTAAATTCCAGGTTGCCCAGTACCGGCACCATAGTAGAGGGCGATGGTAAGGAGTGTCAAAAGGCGTCTCCTGTCACCAGCAGTGTACTACCCAGAGTGGGATGGTCTATGACAGCTTTGGTTATAGGTGAGGTGGGCCATGGCAAGCTCTTGGCTGTCTCATTGGAATCCTCCATTTCCATAGCCACCCAATGCTTTGCCTCCGCATGACAGTGCCAGTCCACTAGTCTGGTGAGATGTGTCGCTCTATGGTACGCCTTCACGTCTGGGAGGCCGACTTCCCCCCTGCGCTCCGGGAGATGAAGAAGTTGGCGCCTGATACGGGATGTGCGATAGGACCAGACAAAGTCTCAGAACATTGAACTGATTCACTTGAAAAAGGTAGGTGGGAGACTAATGGGAAGTGCCTGCATTAAATACAGCACCCTGGGCAGCATGGTCATCTTGAGAGCATTGCAATGGCCAAACCAAGTTAAGGTGAGGGAATGCCAATGGAGGAGGTCCATTTTGATAAGCAGTGGGGCAAAGTTTGCGGTGTACAAGTTTCCGAGGTCGGAAGTGATGTCGACGCCCAGGTAATGGATGGCATTAGTCGCCCAGTGGAAAGGAAATGCAATGATTTGACTGCATCATTATCCACCATAATATTGACAACAGAGGATTTGGATAGGTTGATTTGGAAGAAGGAAAGTTAGCCATACTCTCGCAGGGATCGGAGCAAGTTCAGGAGCGTGGTTCTGTCAAGAAAAAGATCAAATCACCTGCAAATGCGGCCACCTTATGCATTCCAGACCTCTTTTGGTATCCAACGATGGAGGGGTCAGCCCTCACCATGCATAGGAAGGGTTCTAAAGTGAATATGAAAATCAACTGGAACAGGGGGCAGCCCTGTGGTGTCTCATTGTGGATACCGAAGAAGTCAGATCTTGTCTCATTGAATTTGACCGCTGCTGTGGGATGAGTATAGAGGGATAGTATCCAATTCAGTATAGAGGACCGGAGACCAATGTCTTCAAGTGTGGCCCATGATGGAGGAGTCTGAGTCACCGGCCCCAGCTGAAGCATCAGGTGTACTGGTGCGTGATCAGAGAGAGCGATAACATCGATGGAGGTAGACACTACTCTAGGTAGGTCCTTGTGCATTATTAGGAGATAATCAAGCCGCGAGTAAGTGTGATGGACCTGGGAGAAAAAAAGAATAGTCACGATCTTGTGGATGTGACAACCGCCAGGGGTCCACCAGATGTAGGGTTTGCAGATCCGCCTTCATCTGCCGAAGGTGGGAAAAAGAGAGGTGGGAGGAACCACGTGAGACGTCCAGTAATGGATCCATGGCAAAATTAAGGTCGCCCCCAAAGATAAGAAGACCTTCTGCAAATTCCATCAACTCAGGGAGGAGTTTCCGCAAAAACTGGGCATGGTCTGCATTTGGGAAGTAAACATTTGCAAAACTGACCCGCACGTCAAACACCCTACCCCACAAGAAGAGGAAACGACCCTGTGCATCTGTCCGCTGTGCCTCAAAAGTCCATGAAACCGATTTAGCCAGCAGGATACTTACCCCCTTGGATTTGGAGATGGGAGAAACATTATGATAGACCATTGGAAAGGCCCCATTAGTCAATTTAGGGACATGGTCACCACAAAGGTGCATTTCCTGTAAGAAAGCAACATGTGTTTTACCTTTTCTCAGATCAGCCAAAAGCTGAGAGCGCTTCTCCGGAGTATTGAGCCCTAGCACGTTGAGGGAGGTGACCTTGAGGAGACCCATCTTGCCCTTCACTCAGGTGGTGGAGCCCAGTACACACGGGGGATACCCCGGACAATGGAACTCACCCAAGCGAGAGATGTGGATCCAAGCTCGGAGAGAGAAAGGAAAGAGAAGAAAAGGGACCACAGAGAAGAATGTAGGGAAGGGGAGAAGAGAGAAAGGGAGAGAGAAAAAAGGGAGGGTAGATAGAGGGATACACTAATAGCAGTATAGATAGCTTAGAACTCAGGCTAAGCACCGACAGCGCCCAGTCAAGAGTCTGTCCTATTTGGGGGTGCTTGCAGAGTTAAGAGTCACCCAAATGAGCAACTAAACATTAAGAAAATATGAATTGGAGATGCATGGGACCAAGAAACACGTCACATTGAAAGGTATATAGAGCCAACGACATTGCAATAGTAATACAGTTCAGAACAACAATGGCCGAGGATTAGAAAAGGAACATTGCCAATGAGGCAAACACAGGAAGGCCCAACAGCTGTGGCCATGCTGCAGTGATGCACCGGGGGTATTCTGACACAGCAATGGGATTCCGGTCCAGAGACACAAGGGAAGACTAGGGGTGTGCTGAGCCTTTCCAGCCCTCCCCCAGGCACCAAGACAGAGGGCCAGACAATCTGCTGAATATGTCATGCATAGGATGTATAAACAGATTGGGTAGTCTACAGGAGTACTAAAGTTATGAGGTTGATACCCCCGACAAGCAGGCCCAGCACCCTTTCCCCAGTTAAAAAGCCATACCAGCGATCCGCTCGAAGGGGCCAGCAGGGCAACTGTGTGAAAATAATAGTGACCCCCTTGGGCTACGCCGAGGAGAGGTCAGTAATTCCAGGTCGAATCTGGCCTAGGGATGTCAAAGGTGTCGGGGCGCGGAGCCAGCCTGCAGGTCCTGAGCCCCCGTACTCGGGTCTCCCCCTCCTCTGCCCAATAGACTGGCAGGGATGGGGAGAGTGCATCAGGCAAAACCTAAATTAAAGAAGACCACACAAAACTTAAATAAATCTAAACCAGGCCCAAGAGCCAAAAACAGTGTGTCCCCAATAGTTCAAGATCCCTCCGGGTTAGGTTAGGAATGGACCTACAGTATAAGACCATGCTTCCTGAGAGATATCAGCCTACTTGGCTACGAGTTCTGACTGGTTAAAACTTGGCAGGAACAACAGCAGTAGGGTCTAGTCCATAGAGCCTGGGGAGGTAGAGTATCTAAGTCTTTCTGACGGGATCCACCAGGCCAGGTCCGGCAGAAACAGTTCTAACAATGCCCAGCCAGCCATGCAGAGAGATGGGGAGGCAGGCAAAGCTGATAAACAGATAACTCAAGGAAATACTGCCTTTTTGGTCCTTGAAACAGGGGGGTGGGAGCATGTCTGTTGGGCCCAAGGGGTCCAGGACCTATTGGGGGCTGTAGGACCCATCTATTTTAAACCGGAAAACAAAAAGAAAAACTGCTGGGGTCTCCTTGGAGTAATCCAGCATGGCAGGTTAACAGTATCTTACCAGACATCTGGGCAGGCGTAGAGGTCAGCCCTTGGAAGATGTTGGATGTGAGCGTGGGGCCTTGCGACTTGGGGCTCGGGAACGGGGTCGCCTGACCCGTTGCGGTCTTGTATAGGTGGGCCGACCGCCTCCTGAGAGAGTAGGTAGTCGTGCCAGTTAGGTACGCTGATGGCCGGCTTGTCTATGAAGCTGAACAGGTCCGGGAGCTGGTCTGGGGATCACAGATAAAATTCAGTTCCCTGTTTCCGTACAATAAGGGGGTTAAACTAATGGCCCCAGCGATAACTGACCTCTGCTTCGCATAGTAGATCAAGAAGAGGTCGAAGGAGCTCCCTCATAGCCTGTGTCTGTCTGGAAACATCTGGGTAGATCCGTATGGTGGCTCCATCAAAGTCAATAGGGCCCCTTGTCCAGGCCTGTCGCATGATCTCCTCCTTAATAGCGAACAAATGAACCCTGCACAGGATGTCCTGTGGCAGGTACATGGAGACAGGGCCTCGCATAGATGTGGGCATCTGCCCTGGGATCTGGCATGCGATGGACACTGTCCAACTCCAGCTCAGCAGTGGGAGGTTTGCCCAGCACATGATTGAGGATAGCCACCACTGTAGTGCGTAGGTCTGGGCCCATGGTGGCTTCCGGGTTGCCTCTCAGGCGCAGATTGTTTCTCCTGCTCTGGTTCTCTCTGTCGTCAAGTCGCAGCTGAATATCCACAAGATGGCGGCGGATGGCCTGGTGCTCCATCTCCAGGGTGGTGATGCGTGTCTCCATAGTGGCGGCAGACGATTCCAGATCCGTCACCCGCTCCTCCACTGTATCCGCCTGCTGGTGGAGGTCGTGGAGTTCCCACGTGAATGCACTGACAATTGATGCTGCCATGGCGGGAGCTTGGTAGGTAGCTCAGCAACTATGTTTCTGAGGGCCCCCTCTGTGCCGCCTGTACTTAACAGCTCAGCCTGTGAGTCGGAAGAGCCGGGGACAGTATGGTGGTGGCCAGAGGGTAGTCTGTCAGCGTGTGTGCACAAGTCACAGCGCAGTTACAGTCCCCGCTTGCACAGTTCTCTTGCTTGTGCTGATGGTGGCGCCGGCTGTGGTGACTCGTGGCAGCGCCATCTTGGACTGGACCGCGGGTGAGATGGTGTGCTGTCTCAGAATGTAGTGGGTGATCTCAGGTCCCTTTGGCTCCCCGATGACCAGCGGGTATTTGCAGTCCCCCGGCATTAAAAGGCGGCTCGTCTGTTTGGTCTAACGAGTGGATCTCGGAATCGGTCCCTGCAGAGCTCCAACATGAACGTCTTCACTGCTAAGCCACACCCCCATTCACAATAACATTTATAGTGTGTTCATCACATTATGCACAAACATTATACATCATCAAACTCATTTTGATGTTTCTATTTCAATCTCTTGTTCAATTCTCTACAGATTTGGCTCCTTCTGTATTAACAAAAAACTAATAAAACAATCATTAGTGTTGTATTTTACAGTATCACACTTCTTTACAATCACTGATCACTTTTATCTCCAGTGATCTTTCACTATTGTCCTGTCATATACTGTTACTTTTTGCTTGCTCATACATTTAACATGTTATAAAGAGCTTGTCTAATCAGCTATTTTGTTCAAATGACTGGCACAAAAAGGGTAGAACCAGGTTTTTATCATTGGGTGGAGCCTTCTGCTTTTCCACTCCCAGTAGGCTGAAATTGGAAAACTAAACATTTAAATAATTATAATAATCATGGCTACCTTTTAGAAATTTAAAGGGTGTTGGTTACAATCAGCCTTTTCTTTCTTTGTTTAAACTGAATCCTAGAGTTACAAAGCAAAAAACGAATTTTAACTAGGACTGTATTTCTGCAACATCATTAAACATTTCCCTTGGTCTTATATATCATCCACATTTGAACATCACATATTATACTAGTCATCTCATAGCTGGTCAAAAATTAACACATTCCCCTACAGTCCTCAGTCCCTCACACAGGATATATTTGTCTAAGGAGGAAGGAGATGCTGCATGTAAGGGAGGGGAAGGGATCTAGAAAGACACAGACATGCAAACTGCAGACAACGCTGCTAGAAATGATTTCTCATTTAAATGTACAAAGTTCTTTCTCATATACCATTTTCTAACTTTCAGTACGTACAGTATAATCCTTCTGTATTTCTCACTTTTCTCATTTACAACTTTACAGAACTTTTGCTTGAGTTACATTATGTGAGTTTAATATTGGAAAAGTTAAGTAAACGCTCAAACATAAGTAACAAAACTTATTTTACAACTCATACTAAGCATTACCTTTCTGTCTTACTTGTTTGCATTGCCTATATAAAATGACAATTAACTGAATTAAAACAATGTCCTCAACATTAGCTAGTTACGAACAATTACCACATACACACATCTTACGTTACTGCAGTTTTACAATCTGAGCAGTCAGCTCATCATTTTCAATATTCAAAATAGTCTCATTGCACTGAAACTTCTACAGTCCAGAGACTATTACTATCACAAATTGAGGCTTCCTGAAGATACAACAGTTTTATTTGTATATCAGTCTCTCGTTCAATTTATCAAACAAAAACAAAATCGCAAGCCGGTGTCCAGCCATGGGCACCTAAACAAAAATCAGCTTGCACCTGATCACCTAAAGGCACCTCAAAAAAGCCAGCTAAGTATCTGATACATTTCCTATGCTTTCTGAATGTACTATGGCTCACAATACAAGAACACAACATTAAACCCAGCACAGAGTAGCACAATTCTGCATCATTTTTGTATCTCTTATTGGCATAAATCGACCCCACTTACTCCTGGTACCAAAGTTATGGTCACATTATTGGGTTGGTGTTCGATATGTGCAAAGAGAGATCACACAAATACTTAAAAGTATAACAATTATTAAGTAATGGCACATACAGATTAAGAAAATATCAAGAATACTTAACTAAAGGTGCTTGTTTCCCACCATCGGTCCCATGTGACCACAGATGCATACCTGAGGTATGCTCTAATGTGAGACAAAATTCTTCTTCTCCTTCTCCTTCTCCTTCTCCTTCTCCTTCTCCTTCTCCTTCTCCTTCTCCTTCTCCTTCTCCTTCTCCTTCTCCTTCTCCTTCTCCTTCTCCTTCTCCTTCTCCTTCTTCTTCTTCTTCTTCTTCTTCTTCTCCTTCTCCTTCTCCTTCTTCTTCTTCTTCTTCTTCTTCTTCTTCTTCTTCTTCCCACCCCAGGATGTGACATCATGTGGGGAAGAAGAAACAGCGGCGGGAGAAGGAAGCCGGGGAGACAGCAGCAAAAGAGCTGAAGAACCCCGCAAAAGAGCCGAAGAGAGGGAGAAGATGCCGGAGCAGATTTAATAAAATATTTTAAAAAGCTGTGTCTTTTTTTTTTTTTTGTACACTTTTTCCCCCCAGGTAAAGGGGTAGGGGTACGATGTACCCCATACTCACTTACATAGGGTGGGGGGCCCGGCAGGAACATCTGTTACCATCTGCACCACGTCGGCGTACCAAGGGCGCCGAGGCCAATCCGGAGCCACCAGGATTGTCGGGATTCCCTCCACTTCTATCCTGCGCAGCAGCCGCGGTAGAAGTTTGAGAGGGGGAAAGGCATACAGAAGCCGGTACCGAGACCAAGGGGTCACATGGGCGTCTGTGGCATCTGCCAACGGATCCCTTGTCCTGCACATAAAGGTCTGCACCTTGTGATTGAACCGGGACGCTAGAAGGTCCACATCTAGCATGCCCCAACTCTGGCAAATCTGGCGGAACACTTCTGGGTGCAGAGACTGATGACTGAGGAAGTCCGCCTGCCAATTTTCTACGCCCGGGATGTAAATGGCGGAGATTGCTGGCACGTGAAGTGCTGCCCACCTCAAGATGTGGGCCACTTCTGCAGCTGCTGCCGAGCTCCTTGTTCATCCCTGATGGTTCACGTACGCCACCACAGTGGCGTTGTCTGACTGAACCCGCACCGGGGGGCCGCGCAGCCTCTCCGACCAGTGGGAGAGGCAGAGCCTGATCGCCCGTAGTTCCAACACATTGATCGGAAGGTGAGACTCTTGCGGCGACCATCGGCCCTGGGCAGACAACCGCCCCAGGGCCCCTCCCTAGCCCGATAGGCTGTCGTCCGTCGTGACTATCGACCATTCCAGAGGAAGAAACAACTTCCCCAAGGTCAGTGCCGGGGCCCGAAGCCACCACATCAACAACCCCCTGGTCTGATGATCCAACCTGATCAGCTGATCCAGAGACAAGGGAGACTTGTCCCACTGCAGCAGAATTGCCCGCTGCAGGAACCAGGTGTGACTCTGGGCGTACAACACCCGCATGCAAAAACGTAAGGAGGACCACCGTCGTGACAACAGAGTTTGCACCACTGCTTGCAGTGTCAGCAACTTGGCCGGAGGCAGGAATACCTTCGCCTGCTCTGTGTCCAATATCAGGCCCAGATACTCTAGACGACAGGAGGGGGTCAGTGTAGACTTCTGTAGGTTGATCAACCAGCCGAAGTCCCGCAGGGAGGTCAGGGTGATAGCAACATTGTGCTTTAGTGCCGGAGCCGACTCCGCTCCCAGGAGTAGATCGTCTAAGTATGCTACCACAGCAATGCCACTCTGTCTCAGCAGAGCCAGCACCGGACCCAGCAGCTTGGTGAAGACCCGTGGAGCAGAAGCCAGACCGAAGGGAAGAGCCACAAATTGGTAGTGAAGATCCCACACCGCAAAGCGCAGGAAGCGCTGATGCTGGACACAAATGGGAATGTGAAGATAAGCGTCCCTGATGTCCAGGGATGCCAGAAAATCCCCCTGGTGTCGGGCGGCCACAACCGAACGGACTGACTCCATTCTGAATTTTCGCGCCTTCACAAAGTGATTGAGCGCTTTCAGGTCCAGAACCGGTCTGACCCCATCCTTCTTTGGCACCACAAAGAGGTTTGAGTAGAACCCGCGGAACCGTTCCGCAGGAGGGACCGACACAATCACCCCCTGTTCGGACAGAGTCTGAACAGCCCCTAGGAGAGCTTGCCGACGCCCTGGAGGGAGTCTCAGATTTGGGGGGAAGAACCTGTCCGGGGCAGAGTACGGAACTCTATCTTGTACCCGGAGGACACCACCTCTCGCACCCACAGGTCCAAGATGCGGGCGGTCCACCTGTCCTTGAACCCCAGAAGCCGCCCCCCCCACTCGAGAGTCGGGCGGGGGCAACCCATCATGCGGAGGAGGGCTTTGTTGAAAATCCTTTCTCAGCTTTCATCGAAGAACTCTTGCATGAATGACATCATTAGAAAATCTTTAAGGTTTATTCTTCATAACATAACATCAGACAAACTTACGTAGCAACATAATATGAAGTCTACATGATGAGATATGGTATGGCTTCAGATGTAAGTCAGGAGGAGGAAGAGTTCTGACAGGTGTTCACGTCATGTCTCCGAGAATGTAGGCTTTCATATCCTTCATCTCTTTCTTCCCTTCCTAGCTAACATCAGGAAGTCACAAATTCTTATACTGTTTGAAAACCTTAGGTCAGCTCTTTTCAAAGTAACCTTCCCTATTTATATGGCCTTTAAGTCTATAGAAAGACCACTCATGACTCCTCCTAACATTACTTCACATGAGGTTTGAAATAGAATTGCACATACAACATTTTGTTTCTCTGCCAAAAACACATTGAAATAACATTCACAAATATAACTAACATATTACATTATATTTCATACATTTCATATATTTCAGAGCCCAATATTATTCAAAATAATATTATAAATTCATAATTTCCAACAATTCCCCCTCAATGCACTATAACTATCAACAAAAGTGCATTCATTTTAAATAATACTTTTCTCTGAAATATTTACAATAAACAACAATTTAGTATGTCAGATATTGTACAAAAGCATTTTCCTAATACTCTGAAATATTTTCTTGTGAAAAATGTAACTATTTCATTTAATCAAGAAACTATAAATTAATATGTTTATTAATTTTAATTAATTTATTTTCCATCTAATTATAACATAATATCATCAAAGAATTCTTCCTTCAACTTCATAAATTTATTTAACTTTTTGGAAAACTCGTATAACTTTAACTGTATTAAATATATAACTATGTTAAATATAAGGAAGAAATTAATATCTTTGATATATCAAAAAATTATATTAATCCATAATATAAATTATTTATTAATAAAAATTCTTCCATTCCAGGAAATTTCAATAACCAAATAATTCTACAATAAATGCTTTTATACATTATCCTTGATACTGTACATATAATAAATAATCCATTCATATGTTGATACATAAAAATATAACTTTCCATATTGAATGTATCATATTCATTTATATATCTATGTATCTATTTATCCATGTATCTATCTATCCATGAGCAGCAAGCAACTTTTTCTATATCCCCCTTTTTCTCATTATGTATTATTTAATTCAACTATAACTCTTATTTAGACATCTAAATCCAATTCCTTTCTTCCACACAAGCCTATATGTATTTTAACTATACCCTTTTTTTTTCTTTTGGATGTAATTAACATTTTCTTCATTAAAAAATACAGTCCTGCTCACCATTATTGGCACCCATGAAGTTTATGTACATATTGTGGAATATCTACTGAAGGAAATGTATCAAATTAACCAACATATTACTACAGATAGAGACAAAAGGAGTATTACAAATAGAAAAATTTACAATAAATAGTAAATGTCAAAAAACAGTTTGTGTTCGATAGACATCATTATACAACCAATTAAACTATGTAAAGGAAGTCATCTATAAGGTGTTATACATGTATTTGAAGTACCCACGGTTATTACCACTCGTCCTGACATAAAAAATTACTTCTTTTACAATTAATGTAGGTTTTCTTTTTTTTTCCCATATCAATTTTATGTATATCCGAACACACCTTCTTTCCTTAACCTAAATCTACAGATTTATTCTCAATATCAACTTAATTTATTATGTATTACTCTTTTTCCCCCTATATCTTTTTCAACGAACGACGAGTACCTATCTATCTATGTACCTATTTATCTATGTATCTATATATTTACTTATACTATGTAAGTTATACCTTTCAATATAAAAATACATAGTTGTA
>BLSH010188218.1:135867-146424 GCA_018402905.1 Glandirana rugosa | reverse complement strand
GGAGGAGTACAGCACAGGAGGGCAGGAGGAGTACAGCACAGCACGGGGGGCAGGGGGAGAACAGCACAGCACGGGGGGGCAGGGGGAGAACAGCACAGCACGGGGGGGCAGGGGGAGAACAGCACAGCACGGGGGGGCAGGGGGAGAACAGCACAGGGGGGCAGGGGGAGAACAGCACGGGGGGCAGGGGGAGAACAGCACAGGGGGGCAGGGGGAGAACAGCACAGGGGAGCAGGGGGAGAACAGTACAGGGGAGCAGGGGGAGAACAGCACAGCACAGGGGGAGAACCGCACAGCACAGGGGGAGAACAGCACAGCACAGCACAAGGGGAGAACAGCCCAGCACAGGGGGAGAACAGCCCAGCACAGGGGTCCAGGAGGAGAACAGCCCAGCACAGGGGTCCAGGAAGAGAGCAGCCCAGCACAGGGGTCCAGGAAGAGAACAGCCCAGCACAGGGGTCCAGGAGGAGAACAGCCCAGCACAGGGGTCCAGGAGGAGAACAGCCCAGCACAGGGGTCCAGGAGGAGAACAGCCCAGCACAGGGGTCTGGAGCACCTCACATTTGTGAGACCGCTGTGTACTACAGTAGCAGGGCAACAGATCAGTCTAAGCGGTAGACAAAACCAGTGTCGAAAAAAAAAGCAAGGGTCAGTTTACGTGGAAGACAGTGGCATTGTTATTTGAGGAAGCATGGAAAATGGTCAGCACAGATGATGAAAATGGGGAAATGGTTAAAAATATGGGCTAATATTTTAGGGATGCGTGGTAAAGTCGGAAGCATTCACCAATACAAAGGTCGGGAGGGACACTAAACCCTTTTCTAAATCCTCTTTTGCTGTATACACGGCATCTTTTTTTTTGCGTACTCGGCCTGCTTCAGATGGTGGAATGTTTTCCGGGAAGTGGCACTCATGAAGTAGGCTAACAGCATCAGAGCAAAGGTTTTCTGGGGGGGGGGGGGGGGTGGGTGTCTTTGTTGATAGATTAGGGATGTGACAACTTCTTCGATTAATTTTAGGAAGTGGGTGGGGCTTTCCATGGATTTAGTGTAGATTATGTGTGCAATATAAATGGCCAAGTGGAATGGATAAATGGCTACTTTCTTGTACCAGAAACGGGACCGCCTTATTGCCAAAAAGGGCTGAAGCATTTGGTCGTTGAAATCCACACCCCCACCCCCAATGTAGAGAGTGTAATCAGGGACAAATGTTGGTTTTTCAATGGGACCTTGTCTTCTTTGTACCTCAACAGTAGTGTCATCATGGATGGTGGACATCATGTGCACATTTCTGTTATCCTTACGCCTCAAGGCCAGCACTTCGTTGCATCTTAAAGTTGCTCTTTCCCCCTTTTGCAGTTTTTTGTTAGATATTGTGGGAAGCCTCTTCCTATTCTTTCTTTAGGTTCCGCGGACCAGGGTTTTTAGCAAGGTATAGATGTTTGAAAAGGGGCAAGCTGGTGTAATAGTTATCCAGATATATGTGGTAACCTTTGTTCAGCAGTGGGCATGCCAGGTCCCATACAATTTTTCCAGTTGTGCCCATGTAGGCTGGGCACTCAAAGGGCTGGAGCTAGGAATCTCTTACTTCATATATGCGGAACACATACAGAGATCCTGTGACTCTCTCGCAAAGCTTATAAAATTTTACTCCGTATCTGGCCCTCTTGCTAGGAATATATGGTTTTATTGCTAGCTGGCCTGAAAAGGGTACAAGGGACTCATCCACACATATATGCTGCTCGGGGACAGTTCTGCAAATCGTTGAAAAAAGAAATTTATCAGTGGGCGAATTTCACAAAATTTATCGTAATTTGGATGATTTTGTGGAGGGCACTGGGTGTTGTTGCTGAAATGAAGGAAGCGCATAATCATTTCATGTCGGGACCTGGGCATTACGGCAGAATAAATGGGCATGTGGTGGATGGGGTTGGTGGACCAGTAGGCATGTCCATTTTAGGTCCATAAATAATTTTAACTCCTCCAACATCAATGATTGGGGGTTGTTGGCAATATGCTGTTGGGCATATAAATTGGTCTGTCCACGATAAATTGCAGCAAAGTGTCAGGCAACAATAGATAAAAAGCAATCAATTTGTGAGAAATTTTGGATAATGGCCCGCACACCTGGCTGTGCGTTGAAAGGGAGAATACTTGCTGCTCCCGAGTCGGAAGGCAGCCACGTTGGGAGGTATGTAGCGGCCCTGGCTCTTGGGGGATGCTCCAGTGCTGGTAGTTGGGGGATTTGAAGTTCCTGTGCTGGTACTTGGGCGTGATGGGGCAGCGCTGGTACTGGGCCTGGACATTTGTTCCCAGGGCCTATCGCTGCTGGCAGCGCTGGTACTGGGCCTGGGAATTTGATCCTGGTTGCTGGTGGCTGCCTGGTTTCCAGAGCGCCGTGCCCTTTTAGGAGGGCATTCATCCTCTGATTCATTTGCTATCAATCGTTTCAAATGCTGAATTTGATTCGGAATCAGAATTGGTATTGGAATCTGATGAAAATTCCCCACTGCTCTCATCAGTCATGGAGAGGATTTGGAATGCCTCCTCACTGCTATATACTCTTTAGGACATGCTGCTGATGGCTGTGTGACGGGTGGCGGTCACTGATGGGCTGTGCGACGGGTGGCAGGTGACGGTCACTGATGGGCTGAGCAATTGGTGGCAGGTGACGTGTGAATGACGGTCACTGGCGGTGGTCGCTGATGGGTGACTGGTCACGGCCACTGATGGGTGACTGGCCAGGGTCACTGATGGGTGACTGGCGGTGGTCATGTTCACTGATGGGTGACCGGTGACTGGCGGTGGTCACTGATGGGTGACAGGTCACTAATGGGTGACTGGCGGTGGTCACTGATGGGTGACAGGCCACTGAAGGTCACTGATGAAAGGTGCACTTAATGGGCACTGATGGGTGACAGGTGCACTTTATGGGGCGCTGATTTGGTGACAGGTGCAATGAGGTGGGGTAGGGGAGATGTGACAGGGGCTGTGTTTTGTGCTGTACACAGAAGGCAATACACTGATCTGTAACTCACTGCTCCTGGCTCTTCTCTCCTCACACTGGAAACAGTGTGTGAGGAGGGAAGAGCCTTTAACAGCCGATCAGGTGGTAAAAGCCATCGGCCAATGGCTATTTACCAGTGTTGGTGGCAAGCAGTGTTCCTGGGAACACGCCGCCACCGACATAGTCGCGCACATGCGCAAGGGGGAAATCTGATCAGCTGTGACTTTATCATGGCCAATCACGTGGTGAACAGCCATGCCCATTGGCTGTTCACCCCTGTCGGTGACAAGCTGTGTCTCAGGGACACACCGCCATGGACAGTGCAGGAATGCGCCTACCCAATCGTGCGCATGCTGTTTGAATGGGCTGACGTCATTTGACGCCAAGAACGAGAGCCGCACCGCCCCTCCGTCATTTGACGGTGGGCGGGTGGCAAGCAGTTAAAGTAGAACGGAGCAGCCTAAAAACCCTGGCGGCTGAGAACCACAAATAATCTTGAACAAGTTCAGGGCTAAGACCGGCCATACACTGTTCAAATCTTGGCCAGTTCAGCCTGGGTACAACCAGCCTGCCGGATTCACATACGATTATCACAAGCGGCTGCTATAGCTGTTACTGATGATCACTGCCTTCTGTTGGCGGGGACAGCTTTCCCTGCCGGGAGGCCATGGCTGATCCCATCAGTACTGCCTGTGTCGATGGGGGAATCATGCAAATTTCTTTCCTGAACTTTGCACCATGTATAGCCGGCCTAATTAGAACAGCCCCTATCCACAGCTGGAGACCATAGAGACTGCAGCTCAGTAATCAGTAAATGCACAGATTTGCGTGGTTCATAATTTGAGGGTTCTGTCCAAAGAACCAAGTAGTCCAGCAGCCACTCCTATTTAGCTCCAGGGGCAAGCAGCCCCCAACTGCTTTGGCTATCGCTTCTTGCGATAGGGAGCTTTCTGATCATGTGACTGCCGTGACAGCCAATCACATGGTCATAAACACCATCCCAGCATCTGAAACCTCTTAAAGGGCCGGGAGGCGCAGGCGCAAGGGGTTAATGAATGCTTTAGATGCCCATACATATTTTTATTTCTGTACAAATCTATCTGAACTCAGTACTGTATATGTAAAAAAAAAAAGATTGTATGGCCTGCATTGCATGGTCTATTGTATTGGACTCCCCACCCCCCAAATGCTTTGTTTAGTGGGCAAACTATTAAAACGTAGTACAGAATTTTAAAGGAAGGTGCCTTTGAGCTTGCAGGTATAGTAATATTTTAGTCAATTAGAAAAATGTTACTTGGGAGGCATATAATTGTATCTCACAAACAGGAGAAAATTAAATATCCACCTCTTTTTTGCTGTTCCTCTAGAATCACACAGTCATCGTCATTGTCCTCATCTTCATCTTCCTCCGTGTCTGCCTGGAAACCATCTGCCTCAGTTAAAGCGATCTATAATAAAAATAGTAAAATATTAGCAATTGCAATAATTTAACAGTATAAAATATTTGCTGCTTATGGATATTCTTTAAAAATGAATAAGGCTTTGTTTACATGTGTGGTTGGGGGGGGGGGGGCGGCAATAATGTGAGACTGAGCTGTGTTTTTGCTGCCTGCCAACTGCACCCGCCCTGAAGCCGCAATAGGAAGCAGATGGGGAAGTTTACATGTCACTGCTGCAATGCTTTGCGCCCATGGCAAAGTATATCCAACATGTAGCGATCGTCAGGCGGCAAAGCAGTCAAACAAATGGGGAAGCAAAGCAAACAGTCCAGCTACAGAGCATATACATGGTTGCGGAACATTTGTTGGCAAAAACTGGGTTAAAACAGGCGTCACATTGCTTCCTCGCTGCCTGTCAATAGTCTCTGAAGCGTGATCCGAACGCTTTACTATTGCAGTTTTTTCTAAAGTTGTATTGCTACTTAAATGGAGATCGCCTGTGATCAAGGATTTATAAGTGATTTTATTATTAACACACAGGAAAGGTTCAACTTCAGGTGCGTCAGTATTGTGGCATAAGCTACATAATGAAAACAAAAGAACACTGAAAGCAACTAAGAAATGGAAAGTGTATGGCACAAATGTACATCTGCGAAGAACAGTGCATTCTCCAAAAGTGAACAACACGTCCAAGGTATAGACTATTTCTGAATTCTGAAGCAGTAACAAGCCTAAGCAACAGAAGCTGGTGAAATCCGGAATACAGATGTTGCACAGGTGCTTCTCCTCCCTGCAGATTTATGGTAAAGGCTTCTTCAGAACCAAAAGGACAGGTACAGAAGTCAAAGCTTAAGGTGGGCCTCACAGAGGTAAAACTCAAATTACCCCTTTAACAAATGTAGAGAATTGATAGACTGTTCGAACAGCCAAGGCCAAAATCTGTCCTTTAATAGCGCTGTGGGATACCCTCTGGTCTATTTCCAGGTGAAGAAAATAACTCAGCTGACTGAAAAGAAGAAGATTAAAGCAATTGTAAAGGTTATTGAAAAAAAAAATTATATATATATATATATATATATATACATACACACACACACACACAGTGGGATGGAAAGTATTCAGACCCCTTTAAATTTTTCACTCTGTTATATTGCAGCCATTTGCTAAAATCATTTCAGTTAATTTTTTTCCCCTCATTAATGTACACACAGCACCCCATATTGACAGAAAAATACAGAATTGTTGACATTTTTGCAGATTTATTAAAAAAGAAAAACTGAAATATCACATGGTCCTTTTAGCTCCATTAGTAGAAGCACCCTTTTGATCTAATACAGCCATGAGTCTTTTTGGGAAAGATGCAACAAGTTTTTCACACCTGGATTTGGGGATCCTCTGCCATTCCTCCTTGCAGATCCTCTCCAGTCCTGTCAGGTTGGATGGTAAACTTTGGTGGACAGCCATTTTTAAGTCTCTCCAGAGATGCTCAATTGGGTTTAAGTCAGGGCTCTGGCTGGGCCATTCAAGAACAGTCACAGAGTTGTTGTGAAGCCACTCCTTAGTTATTTTAGGTGTGTGCTTAGGGTCATTGTCTTGTTGGAAGGTTAACCTTCAGCACAGTCTGAGGTCTTGAGCACTCTGGAGAAGGTTTTCGTCCAGGATATCCCTGTTCTTGGCCGCATTCATCTTTCCCTCGATTGCAACCAGTCGTCCTGTCCCTGCAGCTGACAAACACCCCCACAGCATGATGCTGTCACCACCATGCTTCACTGTTGGGATTGTATTGGACAGGTGATGAGCAGTGCCTGGTTTTCTCCACACATACCGCTTAGAATTAAGGCCAAAAAGTTCTATCTTGGTCTCATCAGACCAGAGAATCTTATTTCTCACCATCTTGGAGTCCTTCAGGTGTTTTTTTTAGCAAACTCCATGTGGGCTTTCATGTGTCTTGCACTGAGGAGATGCTTCCGTCGGGCCACTCTGCCATAAAGCCCCGACTGGTGGAGGGCTGCAGTGATGGTTCACTTTCTACATCTTTCTCCCGACTGCATCTCTTTTTTTTTTTTTTTTAAAGGGTACATTTTTTTATTTATTTTCACACATACAAACATAAAAAGTTCACAACCAGCAGCAAAGATGTAGTTACATATATTCCGTATTCAATATCCATATGTACGTACATTGTTTGATATTTCCACCATTTCTTCAAGAAGAAACAAAAAGAAAAAAAAAAACCTTCATTAAAGCACACCCTTTACTATTTTGTTGTATTTGTGTTCACATCAATGACTTGAATCTGTCAAGGATACAACCAAAAGACAGAGGATAAGAGGGCACATGAACAGAGGCTTCAGAGCAGAAGCTTTAGTGGTAGCTATCTCTCAACACCGCCCTCTAAATGTATAACCCAATGAAGTTTCACACTCCCAGCTCCCCTGCCACTGAATCCACCCATCCTCCCCATACCTTCCCAAACTTTTTTGGGCATCCCCTTGCAATATATGTCAATTTGATTAAAGGTAAAGCTTTTTTAATCATATCCAACCACATTTGTACTGAAGGGGGGGGGACTCATCCTTCCACTTAACGGCAATAGCCTTTTTAGCATAAAAGAATACCACCCATAAAAGGGGCTTATTAGAGTTAGAGATTTCCTCCTCCCCAAAAAGTGACCCAACAAGCATCTGGCCGGGGAATATATATTCGGTAGCGCCAACTTGCCTTTTAATAAGTCCAGGATTCCTTTCCAGAAGTGCTTCACCCTATGGCACTGCCAAACCATATGAAAGAAGTCACCCTCCGCCAAACGACAACGTTGGCAGTCAGGCGACTCCCCCCTGCTCATTTTATATAATCGTGAGGGTGTATAATAAACTCTATGCAGGTAGTAAAATTGAGTTAGTTTATCTCTAGCGGATATCACTGCAGGTAACGTATTTCCAAGTATCTCCAACCACGACTCCTCATCCAAATCTGGGATGTCTTTCTGCCATTGAGTTGCTATTTTTTCCACCCTGGAAGAGGTAGAGGTCAGTAGCAGGAGATAGTATCTGGAAATAAGTTTTGTGTGATCTTTCTCGAACATCAACTTCTCCAGTGCAGTGGGGGCGAGAGACACCCCACGCAGGCCAAACTGCGCCGCCACAGCATGCCGGAGCTGGAGATATCGGTAGAAGAATTGATTCGGGACTCCATATTCTAGGTGGATATCCCAAAACGGTTTAAATACCCCGTCAGTAAACAGCTGATGGGCATATTTGATACCATAGGTCGACCAGCACTCAGCATCTGGAATTTTGTATAGGTGTAGGGAGAAAAATTACAGTGGCACTTCATATACAGAGCACCTCATCCCAAAATTGATATAGTTATGTTGAGATGGTTCTAAGCAGTAGGAGGTGATGCATGTTCAATATCTTTACTTTGAATAAATTTGGCATTCTTGATAATGTTAAGCTGAATTTACTGGATCAGTGTACGTGAATTTCTAATAACTTTGCATATATTTGTTTTCTTCTCTTGTATTTATTTACCTTTTGTTTTCTACATTAGAATGGTACAAAGAATGTGTCGTTTGTAGTCCCAGAGGAAGCCTTTGCAGGCGAAACATGTTGGACATCGACACAGATCTGTAAACTTTTGAAATATTCTATGTACCCCACAGTAATCTTGTCTTTTTCTACTGTATCAGCACAATTATGTGCTATTTTAATATAAACAAATAAAATTTGTATTTTAATAACTTTTTTACTAATTTCACTGTCCAATTTAACTGGATACATACTCAAGCTCTGCACCGCTATAGTCCCCCCACCAACCAGATCATCCCTTTTCCCCAGTTTTCCTACTCCTTCCCCCTTCCCCACCCCTTTCCCACTCTTATCCTTCCCCCCCTTTCCCTTTCCATCTCAACATAACTACTGGAATTTTGTATATTTCCTTCAGCTGAGCGTTACACCATAGGGGAGCGTTAGGGGATGTATTAAGTGATGGTCCTCCTGTCTTATTATTACAGATATGAAAGATCTTATAAGCGAATTTAATCAGTTCTGCCCCCTTTTGTGGGTACGGGCCATTTCTATACAAAACGTTTATCAGGGCCTCATAGGACCCTATCACCGCTGCCTGGGTGGCTACCGATGCCATTTCAGCATCAGGAAAGAACCACCAATGAATGTGAGTCAGCTGTGAAGCAAGGTAGTAAGTATAGAGGTTTGGCAAAGCCAACCCTCCAGCTTGTTTAGGCAACTGTAGCGTCTCAAGAGAGATCCTGGGTGATCTCGCCCCCCATATAAATGCTAGAATTATGGAGTTGATTTCTTTAAAGAGGGCCTTTGGAAGATATACAGGGGCATGCCAGAATACATAAAGGAAGCGTGGCAAGTAAATCATTTTAAGGATAGCTATACGACCCATTAGGTTCAGGGGGAGCTTTGCCCATGTCTGCAAATCTCGTTTAATTTTGGTATGTAACGGGGTCAAGTTATTTTCCACATATTTGTCTAAGGGCAGCTGTACTTCTATACCCAGATACCTGAATTTGGACACTAACTGTAGGGGAATATCGGAGGGCAGCGATGGGGTATACTGAGGATCAAATGTAAAGAGCACGGACTTGCCCCAGTTCACCTTGAACCCGGAACAAGATCCGAACTCTGTGATAAGGTCCATTGCCCTAACCAAGGACCTCCCTGCATCAGACAAGTACAGAAGCATATCGTCCGCATACAGGGAGGTTTTCTCTTCCAAGGAGTTTATCCGACAACCCCCCACTCCCTCTTCCGCTCTCAACTTCACCGCCAATGGTTCAATAGCAAGGGCAAACAGCAGGGGTGAAAGAGGGCACCCCTGTCCCGTGCCCCGCTCTATCTTGAATTGTTCAGTGATAGCATGGTTAACCCTGATACGGGCTACAGGATTCGTGTACAACAACCTTACCCAGATTACAAAGTTAGGCCCAAAACCCATCCTTCTGAGGACCGCTAGCAAATAAGGCCATTCAACAGAATCGAAAGCCTTATGTGCATCCAGGGACACCACAACCCTGGTATCCGCTACCGGTCCCTCCGTCTGAAGAATTGTAAACAATAGTCTAAGATTAATGGCAGTGGAGCGCATTGGTATGAAGCCCGTTTGATCCTGATAAATAAGGGAGGATATTATTTTGTTCAACCTTTTAGCTAGTAATTTGGCCAGGATTTTACCGTCCACATTGATCAGTGATATCGGCCTATAGGACTCGCATAAGGAAAGATCCTTGTGTGGTTTAGGGATCAACACAATCAAAGCCTCCCGAAGGGATTCAGGAAGTGACCCCTTATCGAAGGCCTCCCTATAAACCTCCAACAGCTTCTGTGCAAAAAACTCGTTATACGTACAGTACCACTCCACAGGATAGCCATCAGGACCAGGCGTTTTGTTAGATGTGAGTGAGCGCATTGCCGCCGCTATCTCCTCAACTGAAATGGAGCGATTTCAATTCTCCTGACACCTCCCGGGACAACATACACAGGGGAATGTTCTCAAGATAGGTTAGGATTTCCTCCTCCCCACAACTCACATGTGAGGTGTATAGGGAGGAGTAAAAACTGCACAAAAGCCCTCGCTATGTCCTCAGGAGATTTACAAAGAGTCCCTTTGTCATCATAGAAGCAGGGGATAGACGTAGATAGGTGTTGCGAGTGAGCTAAATAAGCCAATAATTTACTATTCTTATCCCCGTATTCAAAAATTCTCTGCGATTGATACAATTTTTTTTGAGTTTTTTTCTAGCAGGGTCAAGTCCAATTTTTGTGCAAGTGTACGCCAACTTCTGAAGTTATCTGAGGATGGACTTCTAATGTATTCCGCCTCTGCTACCGTGACTGCCTGCTCCGCCTCTCTAATCTTATAGTCTCTGTCTGCTCTAAAATTCTTAATTGTTACAGCAATAGAGCCCCTAAAGGTAGCCTTAAATGCATCCCATGTAATATGCAAGGGAACCTCCTCCCCATTCTCTTCTCGTCTGACCAGCAAAGCATTCTTCCTGTAAACACAGTGGGCTCAGTCGCCACACCTTATGTCCAGGCGACTGACCCAGAATAAAAGTTAGTAATAGCGGTGAGTGGTCTGA
>BLSH010188218.1:114487-127122 GCA_018402905.1 Glandirana rugosa | reverse complement strand
TATATATATATATATATATATATATATATATATATATAAAATAAACATCTCTGTACTTGCCTACTTTGTGCAATAGAATTGGACAGAGCGGCTGCGAACCTCCTCTTCTCGGGTCCCCTGCTGGCGCGCCTGGCTCTTATCAGTGTCCCCATGGGAAGCCACTTCCCTGGGGGCACTCTGGAATGCTCGGTCCCGAGCCCCACTGCTGTGTCTATTGACACAGACAGTGGCGCTGGACCCTGTCCTTCGCCACTGCCTTTGACAGCACTGGGAGTCAATGGCTCCCGGTGCCCCAGCAAAGCCAGCGAGACAGAAGTGAGGGGAAAGAAGAGGTGCAGACGTGCACAGCACTGAATCGAATGAATCAGTTTATAAGGGGGGGATGCAGATGCCTAAACATTTTTTTACCTTAATGCAAGGAATGTATTAAGGTAGAAAAGGTTTAGACTTTAGAACCACTTCCCACCCACTATATAGCAGAATGACAGCTGGGAAGTTGTTGCATTATCCAGACTGGGCGTCATATGACGTCCGGCAGGATAAGCCGTTCGGGCACGCAGCACCGTGATCGGTGGTATGGTGAGTCGATCAGACACACAGCATCTCTGATCTAGGTTAAGAACATCTGACATAGGCTCTTTACCAGCTGATCAGCTGTCTCCAATCACAGTGATAACTAGGAAGTGCCGTTTATCGGCTTTCCTTTATTCACTCTGACGAGGCGCGGGTAGAAGAGAGCTGATCCGCAGCTCTCCTGATTAGGGGAGGGGGGTGTCTGCATTGATAATGAGAGCCGCCGATTGGCAATGCCCACTAGTGATGCCAATCAGTACCCCACCAGTGAAGCCTACATGTAACCAATCAGTACTCATTAGTAATGCCAGTCATTGACTCCTCATCAGTGCTATCAGTGCCACCATTTTTTCAAAACTTTTTTTTATTTGTAGCGCAAAAAATAAACAAGCCAGCGGTGATCAAATACCATCAAAAGAAAGCTGCATTTGTGCGGGAGAAAAAAGGAAGAAAAATTTTATTTTTTATACATACTTACCTGTAAAATCCATTTCTTTCAAAGGACATCACGGGACACAGAGCAGGCTATATATTCTATACATACTGGGTTATACGACACCTATAGGTGAATGGACACTGGTAATCAAATAAAAAAAAACAAACAGGAAGTTCCCCCTCCTATATAACACCTCCCACACTGGGAGCACTTCAGTTTTGTAGCAAGCAATGAACTCCACAAAGACAGAGAGAGGAGGGACCTCTGCGTCCCGTGATGTCCTTAGAAAGAAATGGATTTTACAGGTAAGTATGTATAAAAAATCTAATTTCTCCTACATTCACTGACAGACGCAGCTCTTCATTACGTGTGGGGTTTACGCTTGTCCAACTAGGAGTTAACTAGGCAGGGAAAAGAAACAGCTGCCCCTCCCATGGGGCCGTCCTCTCTTCCCACATAAATCCTCTCCATAGCCTAGCTCAGCAGTTTCAATGCCTAGTTTGCAAGGAGCTGACCTGGCTTCCCTTTAGGGGAATTGCAGTCCTGTTTGTGACCGTTTTTTCTTTATGCTTTCTTTACTTTTATTTTATTTGACTTTTATCAAGCATTGATCTGCTATCAAGAAGCCGACCAGGGCATAGAGAGTCCATGGGCTCTGTAATGTCCCCGGCCTGGCCGACCGATGCGAGCCAGTCCCGCCGTATGGGGACCCGCCGCATTAGTGCCCTTTCCGTGCGGGTGGCCTGGGGTGATCCCCACTTACGCCCAGCCCTGGATGTGATTCGAGTAGGGCGATTTTCTGGCCTGCAGCATACCGTCCAGGCAGGGGCGGAAGGTCTGCGATTGGGTGGCTACCCGCGGCGGTTGTCCGGAGTGGTGAGTGAGAGTTCCTTCCTTCCCCCCTTTTTCAGGGGCGGAAGGGGGACCGACGACCCTTTGAAAAAAAATTTTTTTTTTTTTCTGGGTAGCCTCCGGTAAGGGCGCATGGAGCCAATTTTCACCCCCCCACCCTGCCGCACCCGATCGTCCGGCGACCGTCCGTTGATTTTTCGCCGCCATTTTGCGGCGGACCGCTGCCATTTTACCGTAGCTGTGGAGCTTTCCCTTTCCCATGCTGAGCCTATGGAGCTTTCCCTCTTGCGCTCAGAGCGGTCGTTTGCAGTACTGCACGTTTCCTGCAGGTGGTTTTCGGCCTCTAGTGTTCAACGGCAGCCATATTGGAGTCCCCTGCCTATGCAAAAACGTGTGAAAAACGTTTTCCCTTTCTCTTTGGAACGGTGTGTGCTCCGAACGGCGCGGCTCTTCTGACGATCCTCAAAGGTTACGGGCAGCAAACAGCAAGTATAGTTGGGCTCTCCTGTGGGTGCTGGTGGCGGCGGATGCAGTCCTCTGGGGTTCCCTGGTGCACTGTGGGGCGGTGGTGTGCGACTGTGTGGGGGTGCCCTCAACTTTTAGTATACATCTGTGTGTTACTAAGGGGGATTTGGGGGGAGAATGATGGCAGACGAACCTGCTTGCTTGCTGGCTCAGACGCATCTGCGCAACTTTTTGGGACCAGCTGCGGCGGTCTTTAGTGATTGCTCCCCGGGCGGATGTCGCCCAACAGGCCCCCATGAAGCGTCCCTCGGAGTAAGGGATCAGGGGACGGCGGTTTTCCGCCATTATCGCTGGAATTTGCACTACGCTGCGACTTAGCCAGGATGACAAATCGCAGACTTCTGCGCATGTGTGTGGGGTCCTCCAGGTCCCATAGGGCCCCCAAGGCTTACCCCTATGATCAATTTTTCTTGATCACTTTAATTATGAATGGCAGCGTCCGCAGCATTCTTTTTCGCGGCAGCACAGTGGTGTAGTGGGTAGCACTTGTGCCTGACAGCAAAATGCTTGCTGGCTCAGGTCCTAGCCATGACCTCCCTGCCTGAAGTTTGCATGTTCTCCCTGTGCCTGCGTGGGTTTCCTCCCGGTGCTCCAGTTTCCTCCCACACTCCGAGAGCATAGGTCAAAACGGTTCGCTGCTCGCTATCCCTTTGAGGAAAGCTTTTTTTGTAAAAATTGCCTGTGGTGGTCCCGCTGATAGCTCGCCTTAATAAGGCGACGACCATTCCTCTGGAAGGGGTTCCTTCATTCAAGGACCCTGCTGACTAAAAGACAGTGGCACTGTTAAAGTCGTTCTTCCTGGTGGCAGGCTCTGCAGCCAACCCTGACGTCCGCCATGGCGGCGCAATGTCTGTATGAGCGTATGGCGGAGCTCCAGAATGTTCTGGACCGCGGCTGCCTAATGGATACGCCGCAAAAGGCTGAATTTTTGCTCCAAGGTTTCAAGTACCTTGGTGATGCGGCCGTTGATTTACTGCCTATGTTATCCAGGATAGCGGTGTTGCCGTATCCTCAGATGGGTACTCTGGTTGCGCTCCCAAAAATGGTCTCGTAGACCTTCCCTTTCAGGGTGGACGTCTATTCGGTCCACGGCTGGGTGTGATCATTAAGGATCTCACAGGAGGCAAGTGCACCTTCCTCCCAGAGCCCCAGAGGCGTGAGTTTCGCCATAGACAGGGGCCCCCTACCTGGGGTCGGAAGAGGTTCTTTCGCGCCCCGGGCGCGGCGGGTAAAGGGACCTGTCCCGGTAGGGTTGCTGCAGGGGGCGGGTACCCGTAGTGGCATCGCAAAACCGAAAAGGCGGAGGACAAACCTCCTCAGCCTGATGGGTAGGGACGTTTCTGGGTTCAACACTCTGCCCCCAGTCAGGTTCTTCCCTTCGACCTTAGAGCTCCCGCAGGCAAGCACTTTCGAACCAAGGGGTGATCGTGCCAGTGCCTCCAGCGAGAGTTTGAGGTTTTTACTCAAATCTGTTCCTGGTCCCCAAAAAAAGGGGGGTGGGGGGGTCCGGCCAGTACTGGACCTGTAGGCCCTGACCTGGTGTGTTAGGGCGCGGAAATTCCGGATGGAATCCTTCCGCTCAGTTGTGGCCGCCCTCCATCAGGGGCAATTTCTGGAGTCTCTGGACATCAGGGTTGTGTACCTCCATGTACCTATTTCTCCATGGCATAAACGTCTCCTTCGCTTTGCAGTAGGAGACCTCCATTATCAATTTGTGGCACTCCCTTCGGTCTTGCCTCAGCCCCTCGAGTTTTCACAAAACCGGTATTGGCGTGGCTGCGACAGAGAGGCATTGCGGTAGTAGCCTACCTAGACGACCTGCTCCTGCGAGCGGAGTCCGCCTCGGCTCTGGAAGAGCACAATGACTCGCTGCAGGACTTAAGCTGCTTGCTCTACCTGCAGAAGTCGACGGGTCTCCACCCCGTCACCTGGAGTATCTGGGCCTGATTCTGGACTCAGGGCAGGCAAGGTTTTTCCTTCCTCCAGCCAAGTTGCTGTCACTGCAGTCGGCAGTGTGAACCCTCCTGTCGCACAGTCGGTCTTCATTACGATTCTGTATGCGGGTGCTGTGGCTCATGGTCTCGACTTTCGAGGCAATACCATACGCCCAGAGTCACACTCGTCTCCTTCAGCGAGCAATCCTGGCTCGGTGGGACAGGTTACCTCGGTCCTTGGACCTTCTGATCCGCCTGAGCTCCCAAACCAGGGCGTCTCTGACCTGGTGGATTCGGGACTCGGCGTTGGTTCAGAGGAAGTCATCCATGCCCCTTCAGTGGGTGATCATCACTGCCCAGGGCCGTTGGTCGGCACAGGAGGCTCGCCTCCCTATCAATGGCTGGATCTGAGTGTAATCAGATTGTGCCTGTCTCACCGGACAGTGAGGTTGAAGGGACGTCCGATTCGGATTCAGTCGGACTATGCCACGGCAGTGGCATATGTGAACCATCAGGGCGGCACAAGGAGTCCAGCAGCTGCGGCGGAGGCAGCTCTGATACTGCGTTGGGCGGAACGTCACGTCCCGGCACTCTCCGCCACTTACATTCCAGGTGTGGAAAACTGGCAGGCGGTCTTTTTCAGTCACCAGACGCTGGACCAGAAAGAGTGGTCTCCCCACCCGGAGGTGTTCAACCAGATTGCCGCTGATGGGGGACGCCGGACGTGGATCTCTTGGCATCTCGATTCGATCACAAGGTGAAGACTTTTGTGTCCAGAACGAAGGATCCGTTGGCAGTGGCCACGGACGCGCTGGTGGCCCCCTGGGGCCATTATCGTCTTCTGTTCGCCTTTCCTCTGATAAAACTTCTACCGCGTTTGATACGCAGGATAGTGGCGGAGGGAATACCAATAATCCTGGTGGCTCCAGATTGACCTTGGCGCACTTGGTACGCCGACGTGGTGCAAATGGTGGCAAACGCCCTCTGGCGGCTCCCGCTGCTAGACGATCTAACGTCTCAGGGGCCCATCTTGCACCCTGCCTTACCCTCGCTGGCTTCGACGGCCTGGCTATTGACTCCCAGGTGCTAAGTGACAGGGGAGTCGCTGGTTCCGTGTTCCCTACCTTGTTGAAGGCTCGCAAGTGTACTTCTCGCAAGATTTACCACCGCACCTGAGAGGTTTTTATAGTTTGGTGTGAGGCGGGGGGTCATAACCCTCGCTCTTACGTAGTGTCCAGGGTCCTGATTTTTTTTGCAGCAAGACCTGAACAAAAAAAAAAAAACACTGGCTTTGAGTACTCTCAAGGGCCGGAGATTGGCTCTGGTGATTCCTTTCCAGAGAACTTTGGCTTTGCACTCGTTGATTCTTACCTTTGTACAAGGTGTGCGACATGTGGCGCTTCGGGTGAAGACCTGATGCCCCGGTGGGATCTGATTTTGGTACTTTCTGTACCTCAGGAACCACCCTATGTAAATATCAGGGCGATTCCCTCACAACTGCGGTCGCGAAAGGTGGCTTTTTGGCTGCCGTCACTTCCGCCAGACGGGTGTCTGACTTGGCATCACTTTCGTGCAAGCATTCCTGCCTGGTCCTGCATAAGGACAAGATGGTCTTGCGACCCTGTCTTTCTTTCCTTCCTTCTGAAGGTGGTTTCTTCTTTTCACATTAATGAAGATATTGTTCTTCATTCATTGTGCCCTCGTCCATCACACCCAAATGAAAATTGAGTTGCATGCCTTGGACGTAGTGAGGGCCTTATGAATGTATTTAGCTGCTACAGCCTTTTTTTTTTTTTCGGGAAGGCTGATGCCTTATTTATGCTGACAGGGGGTCCGTGCAAAGGTTTGGCGGCCTCGTCGGCTACTACTTTCGTTGGATTAGACAAACCGTGACCCACGCATATTCTGCTTGGGGCAAGGTCCCCCCTTCCAATTACGGCTCATTATACCCGGGCTGTTGGTACTTCCTGGGCTTTTATAGACGCCAAGCCTCGGTGTCACAGGTGTGCAAGGTGGCCTCTTGGGCCTCGGCACACATTTTCTCCAAGTTTTATGTTTATGTGCTAGCATCTTCGGATGCTGCCTCTGGCTGCAAAGTTTTGCAGGTGGCAGTGTAGGCGCGTCTGGCGCCTCCTTAGAGGTTCTGTTGGGTACAGTTGTTATCGTTTACCCACCCCTCTTTTTGACACAGCTTGGGGACATCCCCACACGTAATGAAGAGCTGCGTCTGTCAGTAAACGTAGGAGAAAAAGGGATTAAAACTTACCGTAAAATCCTTTTTCTCCGAGTTCACTGACAGACGCAGCACCCACCCCTATGTGCTCTGTACGGCTTGTGTACGAACTGCTGAGCTAGGCTATGGAGAGGGTTTATGTGGGAAGAGAGGACGGCCCCATGGGAGGGGCCAGCTGTTTCTTTTCCCTGCCTAGTTAACTGGACAAGCATAAACCCCACACCTAATGAAGAGCTGCGTCTGTCAGTGAACTCGGAGAAAAGGATTTTATGGTAAGTTTTAATAAAATCCCTTTTTTCCTTTCTCGGACACCAGGGGACACAGAGCAGGCTATATACTCTATACATACTGGGATGTCCCAGAGCAATGCCTGAGGGGAGGGAGACAATTCCAATTAAACCGCAGCCCTTAATATGCTGTGGCCAAAAAACAGAATCCTCTGCTGTTCTAACATCCACCTTCAAGACAGAAATGCTCCCAGTGTGGGAATGGTTTTTTGATTACCAGTGTCCATTTATCTATAGGTGGCGTATAACCCAGTATGTATAGAATATATAGCCTGCTCTGTGTCCCTTGATGTCCGAGAAAGAAAATTTCATATGGGTACAGTGTTGCATGACCGCGCAATTGTCAAAGTGCAACAGCGCTTGAAGCTGCAAATTGGCCTGGGCAGGAAGGGGGTGAAAGTGCCCTGCATTGAAGTGGTTAAAGTGTTTGTAAAGGCAGAAGGTTTTTTTTATCTTAATGTATTCTATGCAATAAGAAAACCTGTGTGCAACAGCCCCCCAGCACCCCTAATACTTACCTGAGCCTATTCTCATCCCAGCGATGTGCATGAGTGCCTTGGCTGTCTGGCTTTCGCTACTGTCAAAGTCAGAGCAGAAGAGGGACCAGAGAAGAGCAGGATCTGGGCTGCTCTGTGCAAAACCACTAACACAGGGCAAGTATAACAGGTTTATTATTTTTAAAGAAAAAAAAAAAATAAGCAATACTTTAGAATCACTTTAACTGCTTCCTGCCTTGCCAATTAAGGTTAACAGCCAGGTGGATGCTCCATGGTTCACATCTGCGTGATCTGTGACCGATATGTTCAGTGGTCCTTTACCATATGATAGCTGTGTCTAAATACAGATGTAAACAAGCAGTAGGTCTTTGCTGTTTACTGGCTTCCCTTCCCTCACACAGAGGAGAAGGAGAAGGAGAGCAATCTGTGGGATTAGTTGTTTTGACTTTTCACAGTGCTTTTAGAGTGACTTTTCAGTGCTAGACACCAACACAGCCGTCATCAGTGCCCTGGATTACAGCCATCGTCAGTACCTCGATTCAGCCACACCAGCGCAACCATATGCAGTGCCCAGATTCAGCCCCACCAATTCAACCAATCCAAAAAAAAAAAATGCACACCAGCGGGCAGGCATTTAAAATCCATAGAATGACAGATGAAAGTAGCAAGGGGCTCTCACTGTCTGTTTGTGATTTTAAATATGAACCAGTAATGTCAATAAAGGAAAGAGTGCCTACAAAAAGGATGCAGAGTTCTGGAGAGAAGCAGGCAACCATCAGCAGCAATGTACAACTGGATGAAAGGCCAGATACTAGTTGTGGGATGTCACGAGCCACAAAGGGTTAAGGACCAAACTAGTGTCCCAGAAGGACTTGCATATCAGTTATGGCTTCTAACTCAGCATTAGCTAGTATCCACCCATTTACTGCACAGTCAGGCATCAGGGAGACACTAAAATTTTACAGCAATTACATTTTTTTAAAATGTATTTTTCATCGATTTATTTCAATTAATTTTGGACCAGTGCAATCGTTATGTCTACAAATACAAATTCTCCTCACCAAAAAATGTTTGCTCTGATGCACTCAGCAGACTGTAGGAAAGACACTTCCCAGATATTCTTCCTTTCATAGAAAGGCTGAAGACCCCCCCCCCAAAAAAGGTGGAGTTCTTACTCAGAGGTGGAGTAAGAAATGAAACCCGTTGTCACTGTCCCTCCCAACTGGGCCTATGCACAGGAGACCGCTTTAGGTGGGCAGAAGCCTCTGTCCCTGTGCCCAGGTCTTACTTGACAGAGGCCCTAGGCCTGATGCTCCTGCCGGAACCAATCCTTTACCTTTTTGCTGACCAAGTCTCTGCCTGTACTGTCCCTAGTCAGTTTATGGATCATGTTCCTGACTGCTGCCTGTATCAATACTTTGGCTATTTGCTGACCATGTCTGCCTGCACTGGCCGGGGTCTGTTTATGGCATGATGACCGGACTGAGAACACTGTTCCCAGTCCGAAATTGTCCCCGGATTGCAGGCAGTGGTCCTGTGGGCCAGAGGCTGCTGGGGCCAACTCTGGGCCGCAGTAACTACTTTTCTCCCCCTGCAGTGTCAATCCAGCTCTGATTCCCCCGAGCGGCACAAAGCTGATTGAACACACGGCTGTGCTGCCCACTCTGCTGAACAGAAGGAAGTAGCAGGAAGAGGGGCGAAGCCCAGAGTGACACTCAGGGAGGAGCATTCAGAGACTGACCGGCGGGGAGCCTGGACAACATTGTTGAGGTGCGGGGGTATAGAGTATACAGAGGGGGGTACAGTATACAGAGGTGGGGGATAGAGTATAAAGAGAGGGGAGATAGAGTATACAGAGAGGTGGGATACAGTATACAGATAGGGGGGATAGAGTATACAGAGAGATGGGACAGAGTATATGGGGGGGGTATACAAAGAGGGGGGATACAGTATACAGAGAGGGGGAGATTCAGTATACAGAGAGGGATACACAATATACAGGAAGAGGGGGACACAGTAAAAAGGGAGGGGGAGATGCAATATACAGAGAGGGGGGACAATACAGCATACAGAGAGAGGGGGAGATAGAGTATACAGTATATACAGAGAGAGAGAGAGGGGGAGATACAGTATACAGAGGGGGGGTGCAGTACACAGAGAGAGGGGGAGTGTCACGGATACCCGTACTCAATAAGAGTCTGTCCACTGTAAATGCTTCCTTTGTCCGGTACCAGCCCAATCCAAGGTCCCTTTTCCCACCCAGTCACTAGCCGAAGCATCCAGTGTAGGGTAAAACATAAAACGGTTTATTGAAACGAAAGGTACACACAGCTATACACTCAGGGGACTTCTCATAATGATTCAGGGCAGGGTAACAAGAGACACAGGTGTTCAACTATCGAACAGTAGACAGTATTATCAGCAGGGAGGGCTGTTGGAGGAACCCCCCCCCCCTCCTAGCCAATTCACACACACCTACACATCCCATAATACCTTGCTCCCAAGGCAGACAAACACAATAGCACAATGGGACATGGCCACACCTCAAACAATCTAGTAAAACGTTTATAACAGTATATGACACAATACTCTAGCAGTCCGAAAGGCGAAATCATCCATCTCCATATTTTCCTGCGGGACACTGTACACATATAGAACCCTGAATAACGGGGGGTAAAAGGAAAGGCTGAGTCGGGTGTGGTTGTGTGGTGAATCTGACAAGCGCAGATCAGACTGGGGTTCACAGTACCCCAAAACACATTGTCCCAAACTGAGCATTACTCACCCAGCCAACCTCTGCCTCTCTCGTAGAACATACCTGCAGCTGGAAAGAAGTGTGGACTGGCCCTTCTTCCTGGAGTTCTTTCAGCCGCTGGAGAGAAGACAGGGTGGCTGGGCTCACTCCATCATGCTGTTGAGGATCTGGGCCAACTGCACAGCATCCATGGGGTATACAGGTGGAGACTGTATGCAGGTTTACTAGATGACAATCCCGCAGTGCTTGCAAAGCATGGCTGACATCCTCCTGTCTCAGTGCCGGACCATTTTCTGGGGTTGTGTCAGTGGAGACCGAAGTCCCATCCACTTTCACATGCTATCTTTGTTAGTTGAGGGCAGAGGCCAGCAGCACTCTGCCCTGTTGCCAGCGCTTCTGCTGGGTTGCTATCATCATTCTGGGGTGCCTTCTGCTGCTTGGAAGGGGAGCCACTGCTCCCTATCCCTTACCCTCATCTGGCTGCTGGGACGACATGTCTCTGGTACCATCTCCCAGGTGCAGGGATCTTGGCTGGGGAGGGGAGACTGCTTCCTCCACCCTGGCGGACTGTTGGGGAGGAATGACAAACATCTCTAACTTTTCCCCCTGGATCCTGATCTGCTGCTGGGCAGTGGCCACCACCTTCTCACCCTGAGCCTCCGAAAGTGCCACAGATGTGGGGTAAAGGTCTTAGACCCTCTGTCCCGTGGCCAACGCTTCAGCTGGAGAAGTCTCTTGCAACCCCACAGATGATGCTGTTGGTGCTGGGCAGAGCTCAGTGAAGTTTGGCCCTGCTGGAGGCTCACCATGTTGTTCTTCCTCAGCACAGAAGTCTATTAAATCCCCAGTCTCTGGAACTGGTGTCTGGGGATTGGAGGTTTACTATCTCCTGTCTGTAGAACAAAGAAGAGGTTACTGATGCTGGGCAGAGGCTAGCAGAGCTTTGCCCTGTTGTCAGCACTTCAGCTTTGGGGACAGCCATCTCCGGAGTTTCCGTTGTAGATTTTGGGGCATGCTGCTTAACGTGTTCTAGCAGTTTCCTGTATGCCCTTTCCAGATGCTGTTCTTTCCTTAGTAAATAGTCAAGGTCCGGTTTAAGCTCTGAGACCCTTGCAAGACCGAGCATAGCCTCTCTATAATCTCGCAGGTCCTCAAGGGTAGGCTCTTCTTCATCGCCAAACACAAAACCATCTGTAAGGCTCTAACACAGCAATCCAGGGCCGCCAAATTCATATCCCTCCAGAGAACATTATGTTGTCTCCCCTAAATATTCCTCTGCATGCCACTGCAGAGTTTGATACTGATTGTCCAGCTCTATCTCCTGCTGAGCCAGTCTGTCCAACTCAGACACCCATTGCTTCTGGGGCTGCTCTCCAAGGAATGGCATCCGCAACACCTGATGGTAACTGGCCTGTTGCCCTGGGGTTGGAAAGCACTTGCTCTGGTGTCTACCAGGAACCTGGAGGGCTCCACTTCAGACCTGCATCCGAATCTGCTGCCTGATCTCCAGGTACTGATACGCAGACACAGTCCTGGGGATTGCTGAAAGGGCGCTTCACAGCAGCTCCTGCACCTCTGATGCCAGATCCATATCTCCGCTGGGACAACCGAAGTCTGCTATCTCAACCTTGGATCCTGGTGGTGGTTTGGATGTGTTTACAGCCAGGAAGCATGATCCCACCACTGCCAACCAGTGTCACAGACCTCCGTCCGCAACAGGATTATGTCCGTCGTATATGCTTCCTTTGTCCAGAACCAACACAAGCCAAGGTCCATTAACCCACACAGTCACTAGCCGTAACTCAGCGTAGGGTGGAACAGAAGACTGTTTATAAACAGTCTTATGTTCAAGTACAAAACATACAGTTTTAAACACAGGGACACACCCCTAAGCCTTGTCATAGTGGGGGTAGGGGACAAGGAAGAACCAATGGAAACTCCACACTTGTACATTCAAATAGAAACTACAGTTGAAACACAAAGGGATTATGACACACAGGCAGCCCCTCCTTATACATCCCCTGCTGGGATGCGTCTCCACACCTTTTGTCTATGTGCCATGACTTGGCATAATTACAAGAGGGGGAGGATGGGGAGAAGGGATGCAATCTATATAGGGACATATTAATTATCCCAACGCCATTCTGTCCCCAAGTCTCGTAGCCCCACGCTTTGGGCATACCGCCATCTTGTATGTGCCTTTCAGCTAAAAGTACGTTGTGGAATAAAGGTATTGACACAAAACCTCCCCCGACACCCGACCGGAGGATGGGTGTCTGATACCGGGTCGTCTCTTACCCTCTAAAGTCCCGATAAACGGCAGAGGGTGTTGGTCCTCTTCTACGTGGAGGTCTGTAAACACAGGCGCCAACGGCCAAGTAGCCTTAGCCCACTTGTGCCATAGACACCGACCCGAGCACCTCGACAAAGACCGATGAATTTGGAAAACCGGGCCGACCCGATTTATATATGGAAATAAGGTGTTGCATGAAAATCGACTTTCCGTGTATGTTCTACCGCCATACGGGTTTCGCACCCCGATG
>BLSH010188218.1:75244-85984 GCA_018402905.1 Glandirana rugosa | reverse complement strand
CTTGCTGCTGTGTGTGTGTCAGCCACGCTGTATAAGCGAAAACTGGAAGCCACTTCCTGTTTTTAAGCACTTCCTGTATCCAGGCTGCACTTCCTAGAGCTACCACCGGAGGCCGCCAGACCGCAGGTTGAGAACCGCATGGTTTCACAAACAAATGGACGCTGCCATTACACCGCGTGGTCGGCCACGAACGAGCGGTGCTCTAACCTCAATGGCGGTGCCCCGCCGAACACAGCGCTCCGAACGGTCGGTGCAGAGTCGAACGGTCAGTGCAACAGTGCCGTACTGCGGCTGGGGGGAGTGGGAGGGGGGAGGGGGGGGAACGGAGGCTTAACCTCACAAGGGTATTACCCCAAAAATGTCCCTCTACTGAGCCCCCACCAGTCGGCTTACCACAAAAAGCTGCCCAGATGCCCACTCTCCACGCCCTAAGGCGGCAGAGGGGTCCACTCACCAATCCTCGACGGGCGCAGCGGTAGCCACCGGAGCAGACTTACCATCCCCTAGGGTAGGCATGCTGCTGGCCAGGCCCTTTGGACAGGCGTACCTAGTCACTGGGCTCTAGTGGGGTTTAGCCACTGGCCGCCCGCACGGAACGGGCTCTATGCGGTGGTCACCCCGCATACCCACTGGGGAAAGATTTGGATTTGAGATATCCTCTATACCACCAGCCAGCTTCTTGATAGCAGTCTTCATCAGATGATTCTTCAGGAGACCGCAGCTCCCAAAGGGAACCAGGTCTACTCCTTGCACTAGGCAAAAGAAAACTGATGTGCTATGCAGAGCAGGGGGATTATATGCTGAGGTGAGGACGGCCCCCTGGGAGGGGCCAACCTACGCTTTTGTTTGTTTTTGCCTAGTCTACTCCTAGTAGGATGAGCATAACCCCATGTGTCATAAGAAGGCTGTGTCTGTCAGTGAACGGAAGAGAAATAATGGTGGCCACACAAAACATTGACACTTTGGGCCCAATTTGGACATTTTCACTTAGTGGTGTACTCACTTTTGTTGCCAGCGGTTTAGACATGTGTTGAGTTATTTTGAGGGGACAGTAAATTTACACGTATATACAAGCTGTACACTCACTACTTCACATTGTGGCAAAGTGTAATTTCTTCAGTGTTGTCACATGAAAAGATATAAAATATTTTACAAAAATGTGAGGGGTGTACTCATTTTGTGAGATACTGTATTAGGTTGCGCTGTGGTTTTAATTTTGAGTATATATGCATGACACAATAGGGGTCATTTACTATAGCGCTGCCGCAAAATAGCGGAAAAATTACCGCAATTCGTGGTAAATAGCACTAAAACGATATTCACAATAATTTGGCGGCAAATTACTCCCAAAATGGAATTCCCTGTTGCTCCCAGGTCACACCCAAATCCTTACTCTAGTCAGAACCTGGAGTAGTGCAAATAGAAATAATGTTTAGATGTTCATGATCTGATCCCCTAAATTGTACTAAAATATGCGGTATCTTGTTTAACGATAATCTGCTTTTAAACTTTGTGAAAAAGTTATTTCTACACTGAAATATCTTAAAAAGTCTGAGAAGAGATAAATTCCCCCGTCTCTTTACATTTAGGTGCACAGAACAGCTGAGCACAACTGAGCATGCTCACACACAAAACAACTCAGTTTTTTACTCTCATGGAGTAATTCCTTGAGTAGATCGTAAATACCAAAAATGAGAGTTGTTTTACACAGCTTTTTTTAGGAGTGAAGATGAGAGTTATGTAGCCCAATGCAATTTTCAGCCATGCAGTCTAATGGTACAATTGTTACAGTATCTCACAAAAGTGAGTACACCCCTCATATAATATTGTAAATATTTTATTATGTCTTTTCAAGTGACAACACCGAAGAAATGACACTTAACTGCAATGTAAAGCATTGAGTGTACAGCTTGTATAACAGTGTAAATTTGTTGTCCCCTCAAAATAACTCAACACACAGCCATTTATGTCTAAGCCGCTGGCAACAAAAGTGAGTACACCCCTAAGTGAAAATATCCAAATTGGGCCCAAAGTGTCAATATTTGGTGTGGACACCATTATTTTCCAGCACTGCCTTAACCCTCTTGGGCATGGAGTTCACCAGAGCTTCACAGGTTGCCATTGGAGTCCTTTACCATTCCTCCATGATGACATCACTGAGCTGGTGGATGTTGCGCTCCTCCACCTTCCATTTGAGGATGCCCCACAGATGCTCAATAGGGTTTAGGTCTGGAGACATGCTTGGTCAGTCCATCACCTTTACCCTCAGATTCTTTAGAAGGGCAGTGGTCATCTTAGAGGTGTGTTTGGGGTTGTTATGTTATGTTGGAATACTGCCCTGCGGCACAGTCTCCAAAGGGAGGGGATCATGCTCTGTTTCAGTATGTCACAGTACATGTTGGCATTGATGGTTCCCTCAATGAATTGTAGCTCCCCAGTGCCGGCAGCACCCATGCAGCCCCAGACCATGCTTGACTGTAGGCAAGACACACTTGTCTTTGTACTCCTCACCTGGTTGCTATCACACATGCTTGACACCATCTGAACCAAATAAGTTTATCTTGGTTTCATCAGACACCAGGACATGGTTCCAGTAATCCATGTCCTTAGTCTGCTTGTCTTCAGCAAACTGTTTGCGGGCTTTCTTGTGCATCATCTTTAGAAGAGACTTACTTCTGGGACGGCAGCCATGCAGACCAATTTGATGCAATGTGCGGCGTATGGTTTGAGCATTGACAGGCTGACCCCCCCACCCCTTCAACCTCTGCAGCAATGCTGGCAGCACTCATACGGCTATTTCCCAAAGACAACCTCTGGATATGATGCTGAGCATGTGCACTCGACTTCTTTGGTCGACCATGGCAAGGCTTGTTCTGAGTGGAACCTGTCCTGTTTAACCGCTGTATGGTCTTGGCCACCAAGCTGCAGCTTAGTTTCAGGGTCTTGGCAATCTTCTTATAGCCTAGGCCATCTGTATGTAGAGCAACAATTATTTTTTTCAGATCATCAGAGTTCTTTGCCATGAGGTGCCATGTTGAACTTCCAGTGACCAGTATGAGAGAGTGAGAGCAATAACACCAAATTTAACACACCTGCTCCCCATTCACACCTTAGACCTTGTAACACTAACGAGTCACATGACATCGGGGAGGGAAAATGGCTAATTGGGCCCAATCTGGACATTTTCACTTAGGGGTGTACTCACTTTTGTTGCCAGAGGTTTAGACATTAATGACTGTGTGTTGAGTTATTTTGAGGGGAAAGCAAATTTACACTGTTATACAAGCTGTACACTCACTACTTTACATTGTAGCAAAGTGTAATTTCTTCAGTGTTGTCACATGAAAAAATATAATAAAATATTTACAAAAATGTGAGGGGTGTACTCATTTTTGTGAGATACTGTATTTCCCCCAAATAAATCCTTTTAATGTTGAGATGAAATGTATCTTTCAAAGAAATTGTCCTTGCAACAATGTTGCAATTTTGATAATCTATTTTGTTTTTTTTTAAGAATGCTAGAATAATCTTTTCATGTTTTGGTAAAATATTTTTTTTCTCTGTCACTTTCTTCACTTGTTGATATCTATCTCACAAAAATATTTCCCCAAACTCACACAGGTGTCTTTACAAACCACAAACAATACAATTGTTTATGGAAATTTAAAATTAGTCCCTTTTTTTATTCTTTCCAAATGATCCTAATTTGAGCCAACAAATGTGATGTGTACCAACATCAGAAATAAAAAATGTCATTACCAAAAATCTGAGGATAACATTACTATTCTATGCTCACGCAGCAAGAACCACCAAAAATCACAGAATAAATCAAGTCCTGCCTAATGTAATTCCTATATGCAGTCAGGTCCATAAATATTGGGACAGCGACACAATTCTAATCTTTTTGGCTCTATACACCACCACAATGGATTTGAAATGAACAAGATGTGCTTTAACTGCAGACTTTCAGCTTTAATTTGAGGGTATTTACATCCAAATCAGGTAAACGGTGTAGGAATTACAACAGTTTGTACATGTGCCTCACACTTTTTAAGGGACCAAAAGTAATGGGACAATTGGCTGCTCAGCTGTTCCATGGCCAGGCGTGTGTTATTCCCTCATTATCCCATTTACAAGGAGAAGATAAAAGGTCCAGAGTTAATTTCAAGTGTGCTATTTGCATTTGGAATCTGTTGCTGTCAACTCTCAATATGAGATCCAAAAAGCTGTCACTGTCAGTGAAGCAAGCCATCATTAGGCTGAAAAAACAAAACAAACCCATCAGAGAGATAGCAAAAACATTAGGCGTGGCCAAATCAACTGTTTGGAACATCCTTAAAAATAGGATTTTATTAACCACTTGCCGACTGCCAACCGCAGGTTGACGGCGACAAGGTGGTTCGATATCGCAAAACGCAGTCATACGACGGCGGCTGCGAGATCGAGCACTGTGAGCGCGCGCGCGCCACCGGAGGCGCACTCACTGTGTCCAGAGGGGGCCAAGGAGCGGGTGCGGCGGACTCGATCTCCGCCGGCTACCCGCGATGCCCCCCCCCGGAGTGAAAGAACGGAGGTCCGTGTAAGTAAACACGGATCTCTGTTCTGTGAGAGGGGGAAGGGCTTTGATCACAGCCTTCCTCTATATGGAAGCTGTGATCGCTCCCCTTGCCCTGCTAGGGCAGCCCCCATACAGTTAGAACATGCCCAGGGAACACAGTTAACCCTTAGAGCGCCCCCTGCAGGTTAACCCCTTCACTGCCAATGGCATTTACACAGTAATCAGTGCATTTTTATAGCACTGATCGCTGTATAAATGCCAATGGTCCAAAAAAAGTGTAAAAATGGCCCGACATGTCAGCCTCAATATCGCAGTACCGCTAAAAATCGCAGATCGCCGCCATTACTTGTAAAAAAATAAAAATAAAATAAAAGCCCCAAAAATGAATCAGCCGTAAATGCGGCAACTTTTGCGCAAACCAAACGCCGATTGCGATTTTTTTAACCACAAATCTGAGGAAGAATATAAAATCGGCCAAAACCGTTGAAAAAATGTTTTTTTATATATTTTTTTTTTATTTGTATTTTAGCAAAAAGTAAGAAATTTGTTTTTTTTTGCAAAATTGTCGCTCTTCTTTTGTTTATAGCGGCGATGAGAAATGATGCAGTGGTGATCAAATACCACCAAAAGAAAGCTCTATTTGTGGGAAAAAAAGGACGCAAATTTTGTTTTGGTACAACGTCGCACAACTGCGGGGCTGAAGTGCTTAAGAACTTGCCGTAAAATCCTTTTCTCTGAGTTCATTGACAGAAGCAGCCTCTATTCATGACATGTGGAGTTTATGCACATCCTACTAGGAGTAGACTAGGCAAAAAGAAAAAAAAGCAAGCTGGCCCCTCCCAGAAGGCCGTCCTCACTCAGCATATAACCCCCCCAGCTCTGCATAGCATATCAGTTCGTAACAAGCCGTACAAACGCAACAGAGGGGTGGGTGCGGCGTATGTCAATAAACTCAGAGAAAAGGATTTTACGGTAAGTTCTTAATAAAATCCTATTTTCTCTTACATTCATTGATCGACGTAGCCTCTATTCATGACATGTGGGGACGTCCCAAAGAAGTGCCAAACAAGAGGGGTGGGTAAACAACAACTGTACCCAACAGAATCCTCTCAGGAGGCACCAGCCGCGCCTATACCGCCGCCTGCAAAACTTTGCGGCCAAAAGCATCCGCAGATGCTGACACATCAACTTTGTAAAAAAGTGTCACCGTCTGTCTGATCCAACGGGATATAGTAGCGGACGAGGCCGCCAAACCCTTGAGCGGTCCTTCCGTCAGTACAAAGCATCAGACTTCCAAAAAGAAGCTGTAGCCGACAAATACACCCGCAGAGCCCTTACTACATCCAAAGAGTGCAAAGCAATCTCCTTGGGATGAGACGGGTGTGGACACAATGAAGGGAGAACAATGTCCTCAATGTAAAAAAAGGAAACCACCTTCGGTAGGAACGAAGGAGAAGGGCGCAGCACCGCCTTATCCTTTCGAAGGACAAAGTAGAGAGACAAAGCCGCCAACTCAGACACCCGCCTAGCGGATGTAATGGCCACCAAAAAAGCCACCTTTTGTGACAGTAAATGTAAGGGAATATCCCTGATATTCCAATATGGCAGTTTCTGCAGTACAGAAAGTACTACATTTAAATCCCACGGTGCCAATGGCGACCATACCTGAGGAGCTACATGACGTACACCCTGTACAAATGTATGTATCAAAGAATGCGTAGCTAAAAGGACGTTGAAAAAGAATCGCCAGAGCCGAAATCTGACCCTTGAGTGTACTCAAAGTCAAATTGTTATCCAGGCCTTGCTGCAAGAAGTCAAGCACCCGGGATATAGAGAAAGAGCGGGGGTTCCAACCCCCCGCCTCACACCAGGCAATATAAGCCTTCCAGGTGCGATGATATACCTTGCGCGAAGTATACTTACGCGCCTTAAGCATGGTAGGGATCACGGAGACAGAAAACGCCCCTATCCCTCAGTACCTGGGACTCAATAGCCAAGCCATCAAAGCCAGCGAGGGTAAAGCAGGGTGCAGGATGGGTCCCTGTGATGGCAGATCTTCGCAAAGTGGGAGCCGCCAGGGAACGTCTATTACCATCCGCACCATGTCGGCGTACCAAGGGCGCAGAGGTCAATCCGGAGCCACCAGGATTGTTGGGATTCCCTCCGCTTCTATCCTGCGCAGGAGCTGCGGTAGAAGCTTGAGAGGGGGGGAAGGCATAAAGAAGCCGGTACCGAAACCAAGGTGCGACTAGTGCGTCCGTGGCGGCCGCCAATGGATCCCTTGTCCTGCACACAAAGGTCTGCACCTTGTGACTGAACCTGGACGCTATTAGTTTCACATCTGGCGTGCCCCACCATTTCCAAATCTGGAGGAACACTTCTGGATGCAGAGACCATTCCCCCTGATCCAGAGTCTGGCGACTGAGAAAGTCCGCTTGCCAGTTTTCTACGCCCGGAATGTAGATGGCGGAGATTGCCGGCACTTCAGAATGTGGGCCGCCTCCACAGCTGCTGCCGAGCTCCTTGTTCCGCCCTGATGGTACACGTACGCCACCGCCGTAGCGTTGTCCGACTGAACCCGAACCGGGAGGCCGCGCAGCCTTGCCGACCAGTGGGAGAGACAGTCTGATCGCCCTCAGCTCCAGCACATTTATTGGAAAGCGCGATTCCTGCGTCGACCAACGGCCCTGAGCAGACAACTGCCCCAGGACTCCCCCCCAGCCCGATAGGCTGGCGTCCGTCGTGACTACCGACCAAATTCAGGGGAAGGAATGACTTTCCCAAAGTCAATGCCGGGGCCCGGAGCCACCAGGTCAATGACCTTCTGGTTTGACGATCCAATTTGATCAGCTGGTCCAGGGACAACGGAGACTTGTCCCACCATAACAGGATCGCTCGCTGCAGGATGTGTGTGACGTGTGTGACTCTGGGCATACGCTATTGCCTCGAAGGCCGAGACCATGAGCCCAAACACCCGCATACAGAACCATAAGGAGGACCACGGATGTGACAGCAGGATTCGCACCACTGCTTGTAGCGTCAGCAACTTGGCCGGAGGTAGGAACACCTTCGCCTGCTCCGTGTCCAATATTAGACCCATATATTCCAGACAGGACGGGGTCGATGTCAACTTCTGCAGGTTGATCAGCCAGCCGAAGTCTCTCATCGAGGCCATGGTGATAGCAACATGACTCCGCTCGCAGGAGCAGATCGTTGAGGTACGCTACTACAGCAATGCCTCAATAGAGCCAGCACCGGAGCCAACAGCTTGGTGAAGACCCAAGGAGCCGAGGCCAGACCGAAGAGAAGTGCCACAAATTGGTAATGTAGATCCCCTACTGCAAAGTGCAGAAAACGCTGATGCCGGAGACAAATGGGAACAAGAAGATAAGCGTCCCTGATGTCCAGAGACGCCATGAAGTCCCCTTGGTGAAGGGCGGCCACGACCGAGAGAACTGATTCCATGCTGAATTTCCATGCTCTCACAAAGTGATTGAGCGCTTTCAGGTCCAGAACTGGCCTGACCCCACCTTTTTTGGGCACCACAAAGAGGTTTGAATAGAAGCCGTGGAACCTTTCCAACGGAGGGACCGGCACAATTACCCCTTGTTTGGACAGCGTCTGAACAGCCCCCAGCAGAGCTTCCCGACGCCACGAAGGGAGCCTCAAGTTTGATGGGAAAAACCTGTCTGGGGTAAAGTACTGAACTCTATCCTGTACCCGGAGGACACCACTTCCCGCACCCACCGATCGGAGATGCGAGCGGTCCACCGGTCTGCAAACCCCAGAATCCGGCCCCCCACCCGAGAGTCGGGCGGGGACAACCCATCATGCGGAGAAATTGACCTCTGTCTTTTCGGGTTTGCGCTGCCAGGGCCGCTTGCCGGACCCGTGGCAGACTTGCCGGGCCTTGAGCCCTTGCCCGCTGAACCGGGCGGACGAAAAAAATAACGCTTCTGGCCCGAGGATGAAGGCCCCGGCTTATGGCGGTAATCCGGCCGCTTGGGTTATGGAAGAAAAGTACTCTTCCCCCCGGTGAAATCCTTAATGATTTCATCCAGTTGCTCCCCGAAAAGATTACCACCCTGAAAAGGGAGGTCCGTGAGACCCTATTTGGACGCGTGGTCACCAGACCAACACCGCATCCACAATAACCGTCTGATAATGACTGCAAAAACAGACATCTTTGACAGCATAGGGAGCAGGTCCAAAGCTGCGTCACACAAGTAATGGAGACCCTGCACCAGGTGGTCTGCCCGCTGCAAAGCCTCAGGGGAGCACCTGCAGCCCAAATCATTGTGCAACTCCGTCGCACATTCTGTGAGCGACTGCGCCACCATGGCCGACGCCAGAGCCGGCCTCATGGCCGTCCCCACCATCAAGAACAATGCCTTGAAAACCGCCTCCGTCCGTCTATTGGCCGGATCCTGAAAGGATGGTGACCCTTCCAATGGAATGGTCGTCGCCTTATTCAGGCGAGCCACCGGAGGGTCCACTGCGGGGGATGCCCACTTCTTCAAAAGGATAGGGCACAGAGAAACGTTTAGGCAGTGAAAAGGAATTCTGTGGACGCTGCCATTCCTTGTACACAAACTGGTCAAAAAATTGGACATAAGGAAACACCTTAGGGGTCCGTGCCGGTTTAAAAGACCCACAAACGTAGGTAGGCTCTTGCGACTCCCCAGCCTGGTCCAGCCGCAACAACTCACGGATGTCGGTGATCAGGGAGGCCACTAACATCCTTTTGCACGCCACTGATGCCCCCTGGTGCTCCTCACTGTCTGAGGGCTCCAATTCACCATCCGAAAGCTCCACGGGGGTCCCTGTGACCACAGAGCCCCCTTCTGGTTCAGATTCCTCCTCCTCAGAAGGAGGAGGGGGTGTACGCTTTTTAGTCACCCCCTCGGCTCGGTACCCCCGGGCGAAAAACTCTCCCAAAATGGATGTTAGCTGATCCAGAGGTCCCAGCACAGCTTGCGCTTCTGCGGACCCCTCCGCATTGAACCACCGGAACACTTTGAAGGCCTATGGGCCATGACACCCCCACAATGCTGCCCCACAGAGCGACCAAGATATGCCCAGGAGGACTCTGCACTGCCGCCACCGACACCCCAGGGAGAAGTCAGCTATGCTTGCTGTTCTGTATGCCCTCCACAGTCACTGTAGGTGTGCTGTCCACCACTGCCAAGCTCCTGCCGCTGTGTGTGCACCGCTGATCAGGAAGAGAAAACGGTGCAGACACACACTTTCTATCAGTGGGACATACCAAAAATGGCTGCCGAGCGGTCATAAGAGGCCAGAGCACATGTTAAAAACGGCCATGACTATGGCAAAATGGCCACCGAGTGGTCACAAGAGGCCAAACAAGCCATTAAATGGCCGCGGCTCAGGCAAAATGGCAGCAATACACCGCGAAATGGCGGCAAAACGCTGCATGGCGGTACCGATAGCGTGGGGGGTGCGGCGAATAGGAAAGAAAACCTTGACCCCAGGACCCACCACCGGAATTACGGTACCGCTAGTTGCCCCCCCCTCCGCACCCCAGGGGGGGAGGGGGGGGTGTCACCATTCCCGATCGGCGCAGTGGATAGCCACCCGGTAGCAGACCTTCCTCCCTTGAGGTGGAGAGGGATGCTACAGGTCAGAAACCTCCCTGGACGCGAGCGTAGCCCGGTCACTCAGACGTAAGTGGGGTTCACCCACTAGCCCCCCCGCATGGAACAGGTACGATGCGGCAGACCCCACTAAAGCTAAGGGTAGCTTGCATCCGTCGGCCGTGCTGGGGAAATTACAGGATTTGAGATATCCTCTATGCCTCAGCCGGCTACTTAATAGCAGTCTTCATCAGATAGCTTGAGAAAAGCAAAAAAGAAAAAATGGGGAACCGCAGATCCCATAAGGGAGCCAGGTCTAACTCCTTGCACTAGGCATAAAAAAACTGATATGCTATGCAGAGCTGGGGGGTTATATGCTGACAGAAGACCCAGAAAACCATAACGACTCGAGTGGCCACACAAGAAAGAAAGAGAATGCAAGTAACTGTCTACGTCGGAGACAAGTACTGTGTACCCCAAATACGTGTAGGATGATCCTCATCTGATCCGTTTTTCTTTTTTTCGTTCGACCGGGGAGGGTCCCCCGGCAGGAGTGAGTCGTATATTGGGGGGTCGAGACGTATCGTA
>BLSH010188218.1:35235-58397 GCA_018402905.1 Glandirana rugosa | reverse complement strand
CGGTTTTTATTTTTTGTGCTACAAATAAACACCGAAAAAAAAGAAAAATATTCTCTATTTTTGTCACAAAACTTTGTAAATAAGTCCATTTTCTCCATCACTGGTGGGCACTGATAAGGCTACACTGATGGGCACTGATGTGGCAGTACTGATTGGCACTGATGAGGCGGCACTGATGATGAGGCACTTATATGCAGCAATGATGAGCACTGTTAGGCGGCACTGACGGGTACTGATAGGTGGCACTGATATACAGCACTGACGGGCACTGATATGCAGCACTGACGGGTACTGATAGGTGGCACTGATATACAGCACTGACGGACACTGCTAATCGGCACTGATGGGCACCCATAGACAGCACTGATTGGCACTCATAGGCGGCATTGGGCACTGATAGGTGGGCACTGGTAGGTGGCAATGGTGGGCACTGATATGTGGCACTGGTATGCATTGATAGGGGCACTGGTAGGGGTACTGGTGGGCATATATACTGATAGGGGCTCATTCCCTGGTGGTCTAGGGTGGCATCTGAAGGTGGCACTGAGTGCCATCCACATTGGGCACTATGTCTCTTACCTGGTGGTCTAGGGGGGTCTCCCTGATGGTCCAGATCGGCTCCCTGGTGGTCCTGGGTGGGCACACCAATGGTGGTCCCTGGGTAGGCTTCCTGGTGGTCTAGGGTGGCGATCAGAGGGAGGGCTGTGCTGATAAATCATCAGCACAAACCCTCCCTGTCAGAAGAGCAGCCGATCGGCTCTCCACTCCTCAGGTCTGCAGATAAACGGCTTTCCTGTGTTACACTGTGACCAGCCGTGGTCACGGCTGATCACATGGTAAAGTGCTTCGGATGGAAGCACTTTACCGAGATCAGTATTGCGGGGGGGTCAGACTGACCTCCCACACCACCGATCGCTGCGATGCGCGCGCGCGCCCCCCCCGGGCGCGCGGCGGCTTGTTATCCTGAGGACGTCATAACTAAGGATAACTAAGCCACTTCCCGGCCGTCATTTTGCATACGGCAGTCGGGAAGTGGTTAAAGACCGCAGTGCAAATGCAGTGTGAAATAAAATATTGCAACAAATGTATTCTCTAGGGTCTCTGCTAAAAAGAAATATGTTTGGGGGTTCCAAGTAATTTTATAGCTGAAAATACTGATTTTAACTTGTAAGCAACAAGTGTCAGAAAAAGGCTTAGGCCTACATTAACTATTTTTTTTAAAGAGTATAAAAATTAAATCAATAAATATTTTCAGTACATACATTTATTAACGGCAAAAATGGAAAGGGAAAGATATCCCAAACACATAAAGAATCCCCCCTGGACTTTACCGGCAGTCATACAAAGTATGAGAAAATGTGGGGTTTAGTAAAAAGGCTATTACATTTTATTGGTACGAAAATATAACAAAATGAAACATAGGGGTGAGCAGGGGCACGCAGGTCACAGGCTCACCTCAAATGATGCATGTACATGTAGAAAAATACATTTCAATACATTTGAACATTAAACAGCACAAAGATTTTTTGGAACATGATACCACATTTGACAGCAAACATGTAAATAGCTTTGATGCATTTGAGATTAGTCACACTCAGGAACCGCTTGAAAGCCAGAATCTTGGGGCTATGTCACAAAATATCCCAACATGTTTCGGTTAATCCTTCATCAGGAGACAATGAACATCAAGCGGAGAAGCAATTATGCTGTCTGTGAAAAAGTTGAATCATATATAACATCAATTTAGTTAATGGTACAATTAGTATGATATGAATTGCATATTGTTTGGTGAAAATGCGTTTCCAGAGATGACTAGAATAGAGAAAGAAGAAGTTGAAATAGAACATTACTTACATCTGACCAGAGGTATCATCAACCAAATTTCAAAGCAGCCCTGAGCAGGATCTGAAAATGAGGTCCAAAGAGAAGCCAAAGGGGAAGCAAGCATCTCAGAGGTGGACTAAGGAAACCTGTGCTTCCACAAGAGGCCCAAGGTGGCTGGATCAGCTCGACCTCGCAGGGAGGTATAGGATAGCACTAGTTAAGAGGAGAAGAGAGACGTATATATATATATGAATGTGTAATCTGTAGGCGTATATCATGACATGACAGCAGGGAGCAAAGAGCCGGAAGCAAAAAAGCCCCCTGCTGTGGCGTATTAAAGCAAACCCATAGACTGTGCCGACATAAATGCATTGCCAACTAGGGCATGAAATGTATGTTGTATTGAATAGTTAATACCCATGGTGTATGTGTGAATCACATAACAACAAGGAATGGTGAGAAAATATTTAGAGTATTTTCAGCATTGCAAGCGGCACATATGGGAAGCTATAGTAGTTTTAAAGTTTAGATGTACCTGGGTCCGAAGCGTCCTACCGCATGTAGGCTGCATATGGTGAATGAATTGAGGGTAAGACCCGTATATAAAGCCATGAGCGGCGGCAGCCATTCCGCTGCGACACATACAGGTGCTGTCCACTCGTGTAATGCGGGCGGGAAGTCCGCATACCGAGTGCAGAGGGACTCTCCGGAGCGTGTGGCGCATGGCGCCGCCCCGCTACGTGGAGCGGGATGACGTCATGCGTCACGCGCCCCGCCGGCAGATGTGTCTCGGCGGACGGAGGCCCGCCGGGACAGAAAGCTTGCTCCTACAAGGAAATGCCCCGCATCAGCGGTAGGCAGCCTGTGGAGCCCAGCTGCCGGGTGGTGCACAGATGAATCACCCCGAGACCCACAAGCCCCCTAGTGGCAAATGTTGGAAGGGCAGGCTGGAAAAATAGGAAGGATAGTCATGGATGATAATGTATCAGTGTGATAGCAGGAAAGATGCAAGAAAGATGGGGTAAGAAAAGGGTGGAAAAAAAGTGGAGGAAATTGTAAGGAGAGGGAAATGAAAAACGAAAATAACTAAATAAATAAATAAAAATGATAATAAAATTAAATAAAGTAAAAATGAAGGAATAAATGGATAAATTGGTGAAAGAATGATTAAGAAAAAATAAAATGATAATGATAATAATGAATGGGGAATGTTTCTATGAGATGTTAGAGTTATATTATGGAGAAGTAGAGTATTGCATGGATGCAATTAGTATGAAGCAATATTGGTAGGAATTAAACACCAATGTGGGTCACAAATATTAAAATGAATATATATATGAAATAAGATTGAAAAAGTTTTTTGTCATAACTTAAGTTCACATCCCCCCGATGTGAAGCCCGGGAGAAATGGCTTAAAGCTATAGGTTTCATTTAGGCCAGGAGGGGAGGTGGCGTGAAGGGCATGGATCCACCTCAATTCGCGTAGGAGGAGTGTTTTGTTGTGATCACCACCACGCGAACTAAAGTGTACCCAGTCCAGGGCCAAAAATTTGACCATGGGAAGTGTGTTAGGATGAACAGAGGCCATATGTCGGCCAATGGGAGTGTCAGGATCACGTTTGGTTATGGAGAGTGTATGTTGGTATATTCTTTTCCAAAATTCATTTTTAGTTTTCCAGACGTAGTATGCTCCACAGTCACAGGACAGCAGATAGACCACTCCAGGGGTTTTACAATTCACAAAATGTTTGGGACTAAAGGGTCGTTGATTGGGTAATGTAATTTTGTGGCATCTATCCATATACTGGCAGTAATTACAACCACCGCAAGAGAAGGTGCCTAGACGAAAACAGGGGTTGCCTCTCTGGGTCTTGAATTCACTTACAACCAATTTGTCGCCGACCGAGGGCGCCCTGCGGTAGGCAACAGGTGGCTTATCGGGTACAAACACTGACAAGCTGGGGATCCATGGTGAGGAGATGCCAATATTTGTTCAGAATATGTTTGATTTGTTTGTGTTGCGTGGAGTATGTAGTGACAATGCGAGTAATGGGGTCGGAAGTTTGTGTATTTGGAGATTGTTGGGAAATGGTTTGGTGTTTATTTTTTTTAATATTATAAAGTAAGTCTTTTCGAGGAGTACTCTGGACTCTCCTGAAGGCTCGCTTCAGGGAGGCACCAGAGTATCCACGCTCTAAAAGTCGAATCTGTAGTTCCTTCGCCTCCTTTAGGAAAGAAGATTCGTCTGAGCAGTTTCGACAAACACGGAGGTATTGACTGTAAGGTATATAGGCTAAGAGTGGCTTGGGATGGAAGCTACTCGCGTGAAGCAAAGAATTTCCTGCTGTGGATTTGCGGAATAATTGACTTGATAGTGACCCATCCTGGTCTTTCTGGACCAATACATCCAGGAAGGGTAATTTAAATAAATTAAAAAGACATAGTGAAATGTAGATTCAATTCATTGTGATTGATAAAGGCCAGAAACTCTTGTAGTTGGGAGGCGGAGCCTCGCCATAGCATGAAAATGTCATCGATGTAACGATGCCAGGCTAGTATATGGTCAGCATAGATGCAGATGCCTGGATCATGCCAGAGCAGGCGCTCCCACTCCCCCAGGGACAGGTTGGCATACGATGGGGTACACCTAGTCCCCATCGCAACCCCCTGCACCTGGAGGTAGTGGGAGCCACCAAAAGAAAAGACATTGTGTTCCAGAATGAACTGGAGAGCTTGTACCACAATTTTTGATTTTCAGATCCTGCTCAGGGCTGCTTTGAAATTTGGTTGATGGTACCTCTGGTCAGATGTAAGTAATGTTCTATTTCAACTTCTTCTTTCTCTATTCTAGTCATCTCTGGAAATGCATTTTCACCAAACAATATGCAATTCATATCATACTAATTGTACCATTAACTAAATTGATGTTGTTATATATGATTCAACTTTTTCACAGACAGCATAATTGCTTCTCCGCTTGATGTTCATTGACTCCTGATGAAGGATTAACCGAAACACGTTGGGATATTTTGTGACATAGCCCCAAGATTCTGCCATTCAAGCGGTTCCTGAGTGTGACTAATCTCAAATGCATCAAAGCTATTTACATGTTTGCTGTCAAATGTGGCATCATGTTCCAAAAAATCTTTGTGCTTTTTAATGTTCAAATGTATTGAAATGTATTTTTCTACATGTACATGCATCATTTGAGGTGAGCCTGTGACCTGCGTGCCCCTGCTCACCCCTATGTTTCATTTTGTTATATTTTCGTACCAATAAAATGTAATAGCCTTTTTACTAAACCCCACATTTTCTCATACTTTGTATGACTGCCGGTAAAGTCCAGGGGGATTCTTTATATGTTTGTGATATCTTTCCCTTTCCATTTTTGCCGTTCGTTTAGGACGTGGCAGTCTCTCTGTCTACGTAGAGCCCCTCCCCCCCCACTACATTTATTAACCACTTCAGCCATGGAAGAAGGATTCGACCCCTTCCTGACCAGAGCATTTTTTGCGATACGGCACTGCGTCGCTTTAACGGATAATTGCGCGGTCATGCGACGTTGTACCCAACCACATTTTGTCTTTTTTTCCCTCCACAAATAGAGCTCTCTTTTGGTGGTATTTGATCACCTCTGCGGTATTTATTTTTTAGCGCTATAAACAAAAAGAAAAAACTGCGTCAATTTTGAAAAAACAAACAATATTTTTTACTTTTTGCTTTAATAAATATAAAAAAAACCAAAAACTAAAATGTCTTCATCGGTTTAGGCAGATATATATTCTTCTACATATTTTGGTAGAAAAAAAAAAGATCTGACACTTTTTTGAGACCATTGACATTTATACAACGATCAATAGCCACTGATTACTGTGTAAATGTCACTGGCAGGGAAGGGGTTAACACTAGGGGGTGATCAAAGGGTTAAATGTGTTCCCTGTCAGTGTGTTCTAACTGTATGGGGGCTGAGATGACTGGGGGGAGGAGAGAGATCGCTGCTCCCATTTACTGGGAACAGACGATCTCTCTCCTCTCCCGTCAGAATGGGGATCCGCTTGTTTACACTCGCAGATGTTAAACATATATAACAGTAGTGCAAGACAGAATAAACTGTTTATTTACAGTTTTGAACTTCTGTGTTTTTGACAACAAGATACAGTTGTTGGCATATGATAAAGCAGATCTCCTCGCTCCTGTGAGCCGATGTTTACCCCCTCGTGACATTGCATGACGTCACATGGGGAATATCAGTAAATTGTGAATGGGCCTGTACTCTCGTGGCATTACACTGCAATGCCGCAGAGGGGAGATGAGAGATCCACGGCAGAATAATGAATGGACTGAACGCGCAAGAAGTGTGTCGTGAATAGGGGTAAATACGTGTATGCGCAAGTGATGTCGTGAAAGGGAACAGCAACAGATTGCACGAAAACTGAGGTTAGAAATCCATCCACACACATCGATTTATACGTGTTTATTATTTAAATGGGGAAAAAAATAATCAGGGAGAGTTTTCTACCATCTTAAAGCTGTAATCTGTCTTAGAAATTGAGACACACAAAATTCTGCTTTTGTTAAATAGACAACTTTTTTTTTTTTCTAGAGGACTTTTGATTAACTTAAAACTAGGGGGAGCTGCACACGGACTGTTTTTTACCATCATGCATAGTAATGCATGAAGGTAAAAAACCTTCAGCCTTTACTACCACTTTAACCCCTCAAATACAAGACTAGATACTACATATATGAGCTTCAGGCCTTACGGAAAACAAAACAAAAAAAAATATCATGAAACAATATAACTATGCTTATTACAAAATTTTCAAAAAAATCAAAATAGTGAAAAAGTTATATTTGGCTGACAACCAAAGATAAGTGCTTAGAAACCTGCTTACATGTTTAAACCAATTAAAAGGCAGAAAAAGGCACTAGGTCAGGAGACCCTGAATTTACAAGATAGCCACCTAACAGAAACATAATAAGTGAGTAAATAGAGGCAGGAACATTCATATTAATAGTACCTAGCAGAAATTGCATTCCATTCAAATGAGACCAACAGTCTTGAGAAATCACAAAGAAAAAACTAAAAAATTAATTCCTGAATACAGTATACTGTATAGAACATGTGTCATATATATAGTATTTCAATATATGGATCGGCCACTATTAGGATCTGTCTTGTAAATTCAGGGTCATGTGGCTTTTAATTGGTTTTAAAATGTACAGGGAGTTCTGAACATTTATCTTATCCTAAAGATATATTTTTTCATGTTTTCTGAAGAAACACCTGAAACTCCTATGATATGTAGCATCTCTTGGACCCTGTGCTGTGACAAAAACTGTTGCAACACACTTTTTCTAGCCTAAGGGACTATCTCTGCCTACCCTTCTATGCCCAAGGAAGGGGTCCAGTGTGTAGGAACTACAGCTGGGCTGAGGTGAGAAATGGGGGTGGGGGTTGGAGGACTCACCATACTAAGCTACTGGCACCTTCCTTGATGAGAACTCACCAGGCTAGGACTCACTGATTCATCTACTTTTGGAGACAATACCTCTCTTCTGTGGACAGGGGTCTTCATGGACCGGAACTACCAGGACTCAGACAGCCACTGTTCTGGACCTGTTGTGCACTGTGGACAAATACACTGTGCTGCAAAGCTGTAACCGAAGCTGAGCACAAAAAGCAGGGTCCAGTGGAAAAGGCAAAATTACATATTGGCTGGGTACACTATCCCAAGGTGCTGTTGAGGAGCAACCGATCTGGCAAGTGCAATCGTATTACAGTAGTGGGATTTATGTAGCCAAGGGGAGAAGGACTTCTCCATGTTAAGAACCAAGTGTAGCGAATCCTTCTGCTATCAGTAGACAGAGGTTATCAATCACTTAAGGACACTAGCAAAAAAGTGAGGATTGCTGGGAGTGGAAGGTTTTATATAGGCTGTGCCCAACAACTTTGTTTGCTCGTGTCCTCATGGAAACCATTTTCAAGATTCAAAGAGAGTGCATTGTACGATTAAGAAAAGGTTTTGATTTGGCATGAACTATTGCATACAGTGTGTTTGAATAGACTTGATTTAGAAAAACAATTACTTACATTATTGAACGATCCTATTATTGTAGCTTTTTTCATAAACTTGGTGATGGGCATACTGCCAGCAGATTTTCTTTTGCCCGATGAAGGCATTGCTTGTGTCTGCCCGCCAACGCTTATAATTTCATCTCTGCTGGGCAAATTCAACTGGGTGACATATATCCACTGACATGGTACAGGAAGACTCTCTAGCTGAAAGCTCTTCAAAATGTCACTGTGCACATACCAACACAAACGATGATCTGGGCGTTTTTCATATATAGAATTCTCAGAAATGATACGTTTCAATCGTGCTTTGGAAGGTATGTTAATAATGCTGGGCATCGGATGACAAGCATTTGGACTAGTGGATTCTGTTATACCAATGTTGCTACCATCACCCAAAGAAATTATGCCACGCCTGCAACACTCTTGAAACTCCTTGATAATTATTTTGCTTCCATTGACGTTTCCATGAAGCAAAGGGAGAAGATGCATAAGTACTGCATAAAAAGAAAATACATATTTTAGAAACGTCCTTATTTGGGATAAACACACACTAAATACATTCCAGATTAATGCAACACAACGTTTTAATAACCTTATCCTAGATTTCTCGTAGACACACAAAATCAATTGTTTTGGGGTAAACCTATACATTTGAGTGTGGATAGAAAATCTATTTATTATGTAATCCTACAATTTAGTTCTGGAAACATAGTATAAAATAAAACTTGAATCAATTAGGCCCTAGACTAAAAAGTTAAAGCATTATTAAACCCAAAAACATGTAAAAAATGTATTAAATAACAGTTCACCAATTCTTTGATGTAGTGGCTGCATTTGTTTTCTTTTTTAGGTTTTTCCCTTTATATTTGCCTGAAAGGGTTTATTACCATATGCTCCAACATATCAGGTCAGCATTTAGATGGTTACATTGTGTAATAAACAATCAGAAAACATAACTGAATAACAGTATAAAGGAGACAAACAGTAAAATGATGCAAAGTTTCTAGTGTGACGTCCCATAGAACATTCCGAGGTGTCCAAGGAGTCATAGCCTGTAAACAGAAATGTCCATATATAGACCCTAGCATAATGAAGCAAAGTTTGCGGTCAGAAGTCTCCGTGTCAAAGTGGATGCAACATTCGATTAGAAGTCTAACCATCCTGACCAGGGGACTACTTGGCGGGCTGATAAACGTACAGATTTGTTTGGGTAGGAGAGAAGAAAAGAAAAGGGGAGAAAAAAATGAAGTGACCAAGGGCGCTACCATTTATCAAAATGTAACAAATGTGCAAAATGTATATATATATATATATATATATATATATATATAGAATTTGTCCACTTGCTGGACTCCAACACCAGTGACCATATAGTGCTCTTGAATATCCAAATAACTATTGTGCTGTGCTCCACCACAAGCATGCAGATAGAATGCTCACGAAAACAATTCCACCATAAATGACCAACAGGCATATAAGGAACGATATCCAATAACTCTGATATATATATATTGGACAATCTTCTGCACATTAAATTCAATGTTTTTTTTGATAATTTTGGATTTCACATGTGTCAGGTGTGTGTGTGTGTATATATATATATATATATATATATATATATATATATGAATGAATATTTTGCACACTTGTTACATTTTGATGAATGGTAGCGCCCTTGGTCACTTTGAGGTTATTTTCTGGTAATTTACTAGATAGGAGCTGTAACCACTATAATTATATTCATTTTATAACTCATTTTATTATTCATTCACAGGTAGGCGCCCCCTTGGTTTTTTATTTATTGAGGAAAAAAAAGGAAAGCTAGTAAAAGAGAGGAACAAGATAAAAGAAGGAAGAGTCCACAGGGTATGCGCCTGAGGAGAGTTAAAGCGAGAGAAGTCTACTGTCAAACCGAGAAGGCTGGGTATACGTGATCCACGGTTGCCAAACTAAGAAATTTGTCATGTGTATCCAAGAGGATGGCTGTCAGTTTCTCATTCACCATGTCGTCATTCATTCGGTTTTTGACAACCTCAAAACTAAGTGTGGGGGTTTTCCATGCTCTTGCAATGGTTAGTTTAGTTGCAGTAAAGAGATACTGGGCCAACTGCCGTTCTGGACGTAGCAATTCAGTGATTGGTTTTCCAAGAAGGGCTTCATAGGGATCCCTTTTTAGGTTAACATGAAATAAATTACGAAGAAGGGTGTAGGCTCTGACCCATAACTTGCACGCCCTTAGGCATGACCACCAAATATTTACCATAGAACCTTCTTGTAAACATCCCCAAAAACAGAGAGGCGCGTTAGTGGGGATAAAGCGGGCCAATCTAACCAGCGTATAACACCACCTATACAACACCTTATAGGCATTTTTCAATATAAGAACATTTCTGGAACACTTGAAAAGGGCTATAGTCAATCTGCCAGTCCTCTGGATCAAACGGTCGCCGTAATTCTTTTTCCCATTGAAGGTGATAAGGCCTCAATGGGGGCTTTTTCTTTACAGAAATTATAGAGGAGCATGTATATCAACGGTATCAGGCACGGGGAATGTGGTCGGGTTCTGCAAAGGCTCTCGAAAGGGGTCAGAATATATGGAGTAGGGCGGGTCTAATTCGTTGTTGAAGAAAATGCCTAATTTGTAGGTAGCTATAATGTTCTCGTAAGGGAATATTATGGGAGGAACGCAAGGTGTCAAATGTCAGTATCCTAGTAGGGGTGAACAAGGAATGGATATCCGTAAATCCACTTGCAGTCCACCATGAAAATTGGGCTGGATTTTCACAACCTTCTTGAAATAATTGGTAATGAATAAGCCACAGAAGGGGGAGATGGGGAGAGATCAGACGCGCAGAATATTTAATTGAATCCCACAAACATAGAGAGTGGGCTAAACATGATCCTATTGTGGCCGGGCGATGGATATTTTTATAAAAATAAAAAATACAGTAATTTCGGGAGATAACACATACGAATTGCAGTTATCCCACCAAACCAAGGCAATGGTAAATGGGACCAGGAGGACAACATATCAGACAATCTTTTGAGAAAGGGAGGAAAATTAGCCTGGTACAATCCCACATATGTCGAGGTAAGACAAATTCCCAGGTAGGGCAAGGAGAGCCAATGGAATTGGGAAGGCTGCTTTCAAATCTGTTAATACTGAATGAGACAGATTGACTGACAGCGCTTTAGATTTAGAGGGGTTGAGGCAAAGACCTGAAAGAGATGCTATAGTAGGTTTGGTAAAGAAATTCTGGGAGAAAATAAAATCAACAAAATATCGTCTGTGAATAAGGATATCTTATGGGAAGAGCCTGCAACATCAATACCTTTGATATCTGGATGAGAACGAACAGCCTCCGCCAATGGTTCCAGAGTCAGAACAAAAAGAAGTGGCGAGAGTGTGAGACCTTGATGGGTATCCCTCACAATATTGAAAACAGATGACTCAAAGCAGTAATATCTTATTTTAGCCCTAGGGGAATCACATAGCACTCTCATCCATTGCAGAAATGAGGCACCGAAACTATAATGGCGGAGTACGGACATAAGATAAGGCCATGACAAAGCGTCAAATGCCTTATTCACATCAAGAGACAAAAGCATTGATTCTAACGAGCAAGTGTGGGCTATATGTTGTAACTTCAGTATTTGTCGAATGGCATCCCCTACCTGTCTCTGCAGAACGAAGCCGACTTGATCTTTGTTGATTAAGCGGGGAAGGAAAGTTTAAGCGATTAGCCAGAATTTTGGTCAATTTTCATGTCTATATTGATAAGAGCCTGAAGTTAGCCCAAGAGGAGCGATCATGACAATCAGGTTTAGGAAGCATCACTATGTTACTCAGTCAGTAAGTCAGATGTAAAGGTGTGGCTGTCCTTAACCGAACTGTACATAGTTGTCAGATGTGGGGCTATGTCAGCTAGCTTCCTAGCTAGTTTACCCACTTTTATGTCTTTAATACATTGGAGGACTTACGAGACTTGAATATCCAGGTCCATAAAGGCCATATGAGCCTCAGTCAACATGGGGAGTGAAAGACAGTTCAGAAAATCAGCATTGTCCTGGCTACACGCCTGGGTAGGGACCGGGTACAGCTTGGTAAGGCGATAATGGAATTCTTCAAATACCTGCCCTGGGTTGCCAGTGAGTACATTGTGTCGGGTACGCAAAGTGATAGGGGTGAATTTAGGAGTAAAAGTACAAAGCCTATTGGCCAGCATCTGAGCTGTTCACCTTAGCATACCACTTCTGGCGGGACCCCTGGAGAACACGCTCAGCTCCATCAGTAAGGCAGAGGTCCAGCTCTGAGCGGGCTTGGTCCAAAAGTTTACGGGTAGGAGCTTGTTTAAACGCAGTAGAGTGTGCCTCCAAACGGGCCTCTAAGTCTTTTGAGACATTTTTTCCGATTACGTTTTGAAGCCAGCTGTATAATGTGACCCCGGAGAACCGCCTTATATGCCTCCCAGAATGTTACAGGCGATGACACTGAGCCTGCATTAATGCGGAAATATTCCACATATTCTTTCAAAATATCTGCCTAGACCTCCATGATGGATAGGAGTGAGTCATTCTTAACCCAGGGGGAGTGCTGAGGTTTATCAAGAATAGAATGGCAAACTACCAGAACAGGATCATGATCTGACCATGGGGCTGCTAGAATGGAAGTAGATGCCACCAAGGGAAGATGGTTCCTTAAGTAAAGCTGGATTCACACCATTGCGGTGCGAATTCCAGCCTGTCTGCTGCTGAGAAGGGGCGGAGCCGCCGTTCGGCGGCTCATGTCCGTTCTCGCAGCGCATCGGCTGCTCGGGGAGGGAGGGGGGGGGTGCAGCGAGGAGGGGAAAGATCCCTGCAAAATCGCTGTTCAATGCGGAGCACATCTGCGGGTTAGATGCGCTCCCATTGAACTCAACAGGCTGGGAATTCGCACCGCATTGCACAAAAAACGTGTGCGTTTTTTGTGCAATGCGGAGTGCGAATGCACCGCACATATGTGAACCGGACACATTGAAAACACTGGGGATGAAACTCTCTCCAAAGATCTATCAGATCATGAACTTGTAAAGAACGAACAAACTTTTTAGTGTCAGCTGAGGGGGCAGAGTGGTCTGAGGGTTATTTGTCCACACGTGAGGTTCTATCTGCACATGGACACGTCAATCAGATATGGTAAGCGGTTTTTATATCTTCAACACCATGTTTAGCATGGAGCCACTGCATTGGCCACTGGTCCATGCGGTCTACACAGGGATATTGCCACCCAGTTCGGGGGTGACAACCTCACATGCACTTTCATCCGTTACTCCTTTTTATCATACCCTGTGAAACAAGCTCACTGCAGCCACATATACATCAGTTATATTATGCACACTATGTTCATTACTTTGTCACAGGCTAGTTCCTGCACCTTTCGTCATTCTTTTTTCTCTGTTTTTCACTTTTCTTATTTTTTTCTTGTCCTATTTTTTGTTTTTTTCGCTTTTCCTTTCTTTTCATTTTTCCCCTTTTTTCTTTCTTTCCCTTCTCCCCCTTTTCCATTCTTACTCTTCCTCCCCCTCTGTATCCTAGTCATACATTCACCCACATGGTCACTACATCCATTACTATTTAATTAATTTTACTACGCTCCCAGTGATCTTTATTCACATATTCATACTTTGTTTTTTACAGTTTCATGTGGGCTATGGATCATGGGGGTTGCAGAGGAACACTTTTTGGACATTTCCACCCGTCACGCCCACCTCCTGCCCGCCTTCAGGTTGGGCGCTGCCCTCTCCGTCCCTTCAGCTCCTGGTGGAGGCCCTGCCCGTTGCCCTTTGGGAGTTGTGCCCCAGAGCCTGTACACAGGTGTAAGTATGGGGTAGCCGTTCTGTGTTCCCCTGCTTAATTCCTTTACCAATACCATATTTATCTAACTGGTACTTTGTTTATAGATACGCACATCTACCCCTGAGGAAGCGAGCCAAGCTCGCGAAACGCGTTGAGAATATAGATGTACATGTATGCCTACTATATTACACCTGTTAATATAAATATTGACAATATGACTGTATGCAATTCTGTACCAGGTTGCTTTTCATGACTATCATTTGTATGCTTATGCATTGTTTTGATATGATGTCTGCAAACTGCCATTAAATTGGTTATTTTATACTCCCTTGGTGTGTTGACCTCATGCATCCCACATTTAAAGTCCCATGGGGCATTTTTGGTTGTTATAAACATATATAGGGATGGAGGTATGCTTGAGTAGAGGCTACACTTGACCACCCCCTCTTGCTATTTGTCCAGAGAACGGTTCAGAGCCAAATTTGAGTCTCCCTCAAGGAGTAGAGTACCCTTTTGGTGGGATGCCAGCAAGCCATAATTATGGGTCAAAAAAAGGTCCCGGGGTAGAGAGTTAGGAACAAAAAAAGTCATAATGGTAACCTCAGTATCCTGAATAGTAACTTATAGCAAAAGATACCTACCATCTGGACTCGCTAGCAGTTTAGTGCAACTAAAAGGAACCGTTTTGCAGAAGGCAATGAGCACTCCTTTTTGTTTAGTCGGGCCATATGCCAGAAAAACCTGAGGATATTGAGCATCAAAATATTTAGGGCAGGAGGTTGTGGAAAAATGGGTTTCCTGAAGGCAAGCTATATCTATCTGCTGCCTCTAGAAGTATTTAAAAACGTTCACTCTCCTTTGAGGGGAGTTCATGCCCTGAACATTCAGGGACAACCAATTTCGGATCATAGTGAGCAAGACAAAAATTGTGAAAAAGCTCCTCCGAACACAATCCCGGCAGACTCAAAAAGAAGAAAGGAAAGTGGAAAGAAAAGAGATAAGTGTAAGACAAAAGGAAGCAACCATGTAACAAAACATGAAAAGGCTGAGTAATGATTCGTACAAAGAAGATCCATACAACACAGTTGTAATTCCTAGTGTGACAAAGGGCCCACTGGAGGGTCGGAGATTGGCTAAGACTATTTTTCCAGCCAAGTTCCGGCACATCCGGGGGAGCAATGGCCCATTGGAGCCACTTGGCAATTAGACACAAAGCATGTTGAAGGATCATTTAAAGGCACAACAGTAAAAAAAAAAAAAAAACAAAAAAAACAAAAAAAAAAAAAAACACAACATTATAACCACAATAACTGTTTTACTGAAGTTGGTCACCCAGGGATACCCCCGCACAAATGGAGGAACCCAAGACGGGAAACCAACACAATAAAATAAACCCTCATTGGTGACCCGGTCTAGCTGAGGTGATCAAAACAAAAGAGCGCTCGTTACAGCTCAAAGAGGGTACTGGACATTGAAGCCGGGGTCCACCCAGCTCCAACGTGGAAGTGGAGCCCGTAATGATTGAGGAGTCCCCAAAAACGAAATAGGGACACCCAGCTCATTATAAAGTAGACCCTCCTTTACGGGCAACTGGATGCAATCACCGTTAATACTTAAGACACTTACATAGTAGTCATGAAATGTACTAAAGGACAAAAGACAGTTCTCAGGAGGTGTAGTATTGTGAACAGAGTACCAGTACATCGTAACCCAGTGCTGCCATCTCTCAAGTGGGGCAGCACAGGGTAAGAGACCAATGTGCGGGGATAAAGAATTAGAAAAAAAAATATATATATATATATACATACACACACACAAACACATACACACACCTTCGGATCCAGTAAATAATATTTGGCAAGTGCAAGGCACTAAGCAGGGGTGCCTAGATAAGCTAGTGAGAGAACATAGATCATAGTCTACATCGAATGGTGAGAGCAATTAGTCTGGTGAAAGTAGAAGACTCACGGTATGAGGGCCATCAAGGACATCCAGGTCATCCCAATCCCGCTATGTCAGCTCTGTCATCCTGTAGGCACATCCTGGAAGCGTTGTGCTTGGAGAGAACAAAGTGCTTGGGAGCCATGTTGGGACATCTGAGAAGGCCTGCGAGATGGCTGAGAGGATCGTGGGCGAGCAGATGGGGATAGCGTCCCTTTTTGAGAGGGAGGTCAAACTGCAGTTCCTGAAAGTGCTACCGCAGGTCAGGTAAAGAGGAAGCATGAAACTTGCAGCCTTGTGGGAAAACGAGAGCTTAAAGGGGAACCCCCATCTATACCTGATAACCTTGGGGTTTGCAGATATGGTTTTAAATTCCTCCATTTGGCAATAGTAACCTGGGAGAGGTTTGCAAATAATTGGAGGGGGTTGCCCAGGAAGGAGAGACCCTGACGGTCCCTTGCTGCTTGCAGGAGTCTCTCTTGTACGGTAATAATGGAACTTGATAATGACGTCCCTCAGAGGGCCCTCAGTTCATTTGGGTGCAAGGGACCTGTGTATGCGATCAAATTCCAAATGCCCATGAGGAACGTCAGATGCAAGTTCTTGAAAAAAAGACAGTTGCAGTACCTTGCAGGTCAGTAATGGCCTCAGGAATTCCATGGACACAAACTTTATCTCTCCGGGCTCTATTTTCTGCATCCTCTAATCCTGCAGGCTGGCTCTCAAGTTTAGCATTTAATTTGTCAACTTCCTCCTCATGCCCATCAAATACTGAGGTTGCCAAGTTCATTCGCTGCTCTAATTGATTAGTGCGGTGGCCTAGCTCTTTAAGGCCTTTTACTAAGTCAGCAGAGAGCTTGCGAGAGGCTGTAGTAATTTCACACCACACTATGGAGGGGAATTTATGGAGCAGGCTTAAGGGTCTATGGCCATGGTCCACTGCAGAGGCCGGATCCGCCGCCAGGAGCCTCGGGCGTCATCTGGCTCAGGAGCCTCGGGCGTCATCTGGCTCAGGAGCCTCGTCTCTATCCTATAGCGGGGGGAGACCTTTGGCTAGATACAGTAGCGCTGAAGGTTTACGGGGAGTGTGGAGCAAAGCCGCCAGGAGCCTGGTGGTATCTGCAGCCTCGGGAGCCGGGTCACCTGTTCCCGGGATGCGAGCTGTGCCTGATCAGCCGAGGAAGATTGTTCCGATGGAGTGGGGCAAGGAGATTATGCAGTCACCTTCCTCGATCTCGCGAATGTGCCCCCAAGTGTTATTTTTCAACTAACTTTAACAAGCTAAGCTGTCCTAAGTCCAAAAAGAAAAACAAACTTATACAGCCACAAAGAATTGGTAAGCTGCAATATATTAAATTTTTGTTTTTGAGATTAATACAACTTTACGATATGGCAACCATTCAGAAAGCATACAAGTAGGAGGCCACACACTAGAAAGTGCTGGTTATAAACTTGGAATGGCATGTTTTTGGTAGTACAGCACCTGCAGATAAATGAGACTGTAGGGCTCAGACTCCAGGCACAGGAAGTGCTATTATCCAGGCGGAAAATTTAAGCCAAAATGATACTGCTCAAGCATAAACAGTTCCATATAACACAGCTGCAGCCATCATCCTGAGGACAAATGGGTATGTCCTAAGGGGTTGAAGTAGGTAAAGCAATTCTCCATTTCTCCTGAAAACATGAAGAGATGATAGCTTATTCTACACACAAGCCATCTCCACAATTTTATGCTCTTATGAGGTATACCTATGTACAGCTAATCTGTACTATGGGTGGTTGTACATGGAAGCGGCATCTCCCAGGGCATATATATTGCTGGTTACATCGGAAAGATTCTAACACTTTGTTGTAGATTCTACCTCTTTTCTGCTCTGAAGAAATAAGCTCTGTTAGACAAGGTCTTGCGCACAGTGAATAGAAGTGACCAATTCATTTTAATCTGTTGGTGTACTTTAAGAGTTCTGATAAGCTACAGTGTCAGCATCCATTTAGAAGTGGATAACTTTTAGTATCTCACCAGAAAATAGGTTTTTGTACTCACCATAAAATCTATTTCTCTGAGTTCGATGGACACAGCGCCTCCTTAACCATTGGGTTATATTGCCTCTGCAGGAGTAGGACTAAGCAGAACATAAAAACCTTGGCTACGCCCCATGGGCTGTCGTCAGTCAGTATATAACCCCCTCCCCTGCTCTAGGTATTCAGTTTAAAAGAAGCAATAACAGAAGTATCAAAACTCCATAGAGGGGTGGGTGCTGTGTCCGTCAATGAACTCGGAGAAATTAATTTTACGGTGAGTACAAAAATCCCATTTTCTCTGGACACAGCGCCTCCTTAATCTTGACCATTGGGATGTCCAAAAGCAGTGCCAAAATAAAATGAGGGGTGGGAAAAATAACCCAAAGATAACCACAAGAGCCCTAACTAGGACACAGGAGCCTTAACCGGGTCACAGGATCCCCATCTGCAAAATAAAAATTTGAAAGAAAAACACCCCTCAAGAGGGAACAGCCCCTCTTAAACAGCAGCCTGCAAACTTTGCGACCAAAAGAAGCATCCTTTATAGAATTGTGAAAGTATGCACAAACGACCAAGTGGCCGCCTTGCACACCTGTCATATTGATGCTTGATGATGGAAAGCCCAAGTAGTACTAAGTGCCTGAGTAGAATGCGCCGTGACGGGGAAAGGAGGAACCCAACCTTTAACAGAATAGGCCTGAGTCACCGTCTGTCTGATCCATCTGGAGATGGTAGCTGTAGAAGCATCCAGCCCTTTCCTTGGTTCATGTGTAACCACAAAAAGCGAGTCTGACCTCCGAAAGGACTCTGTAGCTGTCTTATACACCCTAATCGCATGAGCCACATCCAAGGTATGTGAAGCAAATTCCTTGGGATGAGCTGGCTTAGGACAAGGACGGCAGTACAATGTCCTTATTCAAATAGAAGTCTGAGGCCACTTTAGGGAGGAGAGATGGACAGGGACGAAGAACCACCAACTCCAACCCCCTACGGGCAGATGTAATAGCCATCAAAAATGCCAATTTCTGGGACAACGATAGAGAATCTCCCGAATATTTTTGAATGGAGGTTTCTTGAGAACAGAGTACTAGGTTCAAACCCCATGGCGGCAAAATCGAACGTACAAGCGGAGCCACGTGCCGGATTCCTTGAATGGAGGTATGAACTAAAGAGTGCGTGGCCAGAGGTCGCTGAAAGAAGATTGCTAAGGCGGACACCTGGCCCTTGATGGTACTCAAGGTCAACTTCTGCTCACAGCCCCGTTAAAGAAAGACCAAGATCTGAGCTAAAGAAAATTCGATATCCTTGCCTTCAACATAGTAGGGATCACTAATCCAGACAAACCTCTATCTCTCAGTACCTGGCTTTCAATAGCCAAGCCTTGAAAACCAGTGACTGTAAAGCAGGATGGAAGCGCAGCCCTTGGGGACAACTCGTCCTGAGAGGTAGCTTCCAAGAAACGTTTACGGCCACCAGAATGACCAGAAGACTTTGCCCTGGATTCTTCGCAATGGCCGCGGAAGAAGAGGAAGGTATTGACCCAACAGTGGCCTCAGGACGACTGTAGCGTATACCAGAGGTACCCGGGAAATTGCAACGAATCTTGGTAACTTCCTGTTGAACCGAGCCTGCTGAAGTTTGAGTAGAAACAAAACCACCCTGTTCAGCATTAAATCCAGAGTCAGACCCAGGTGATTCAATCTCCTGGACGAGGACAGAGGGGGCTTCAGGTAGTTCGGACATCACCTGAACCTTTGCAAGACTTGTATCCGCACAAAGACTCAGGACCAACTGAAAACAGACTAACTCTGCCCCCTTCTTTGGTACCCCCAAAAGGCTCAATTCACGGATCCCCTTGATGCTCACAAAGGAGGTCCATGAAGCTGGAAACCAGCGACTATGCCCCCCCATCCCAGTTATGGGTGAGGGCAGACGACCTTCATGCTGAATGGGTCTTGCCTGCGGGACTGGAGAAGCCAGCTCTAGGCTTACCAGACCAAGATTGCTTGGAACCTCCCTAGGAAGACTAGAGAGATCCATTTCCCTTGTCTGCAATCCCAAGAGCCTGAAAGAATTTGAGAAAGAAGGCCCACGTTTACGAGGCCCTATCCTTTTCTTAGGCTATGTCAGGAAGGTACTCTTCCCCCTGTGACACAATTAATGTCATTATCCAGGGTAGCCCCAAACAGGCGATCGCCTTGAAAGGGCAGATCAATGAGAGCTTTCTTAGAGGCTTGGTCTGCAGACCAGTCCTTAAGCCACAGCACCCATCTAATCACTACCGCTGAAATGGAGAGTTTGAACAACAGGGGAGTTATATCCAAAGATGCATCACATACAAACTGCAGTCCTTGGACTAACTGGTCCACCAGATCAACATAAGCAGCAGGAACCTGCTCATTCCCCAGACCTTGGCACAAAAGCTTAGCCAATTCAGCTAGTGTCTGAGACACCGGGCCGAGGCCAGGAGCGGCCGCATTGCCGAACTAGTCATAGTGAACATGCTGCACGCCACAGACTCCGCTTTCCTATCGGCCGGGTCTTTAAAGGACAGGGAATCCTCTACTGGAATCTCGGTTGCTTTATCCAACCTGGAAGCAGGAGGGTCCACCACTGGTTCCGCAAAGGGGTAACGTACTGCAGAGTTTAGGGACCATAAAAGGTTGCTTTGGTTGCCCCCACTCCTTATAGACAAACTTGTCAAAATATGGAAGGTAAGGGAACACCTTAGCTGCATGAGGTGCCATGTGTATACCATAAAGGGACAGCCACCTCCAAGGACACATCCTCCATTTTTAAAGTCTCACGCACTGCCATAACAAGTGTCTCCATCAGCATTTTTTCTTTTGCTGCTGCGACCACGGAGGAGTCATTGTCACTATCGCACAGATCGGGAAGCGTGGTATCAAGTCCCACTTGATGGACCACGTCCACGGCAGCCTCAAATTCAGATGAGGCAAACTGAGCAGGAGAAGGACGATTCCTGGTAGTCTTTTGCCTGCACGCCACTTCCACCCAGGATGCTTAAGATTCTAGGAGCACCAGAGCATTAATAGGGAGATGGGGCTCCAAGGGAGCAGGCGCTCCCATAAGGGGGTCAGTGGGGGAGATGCGACCCTGAGGTTCCATGGATAAGGGAGCTCCTGAAGCACAAAAATAAGTTTTGGGCACTGCTACAGAGCTCCCCCTACTAAGGTGCTTGCTGGTAAACAGAAGGGACCCCAGGGACTCACCACACCAGACTGAAGAACGCTGGATCGAAGCACATGGCATGCTATGTGTCCTGGAAGTATACCAAGAGGAAGAGGAGGGGCTTGGAAGCTCCGTAGATCTTGTGACCCACTCGGACTGTCTCTGAACAACTCTGTCTCCAGCATCGAGCCAGACTATTGGAAAATGGCCACCATGACATCAAAGACTACACCAACATGGCCGCCGGCCGAGCCAGATTAAGGGAAAATGACAGCCGAATGCTGCCAGATCATTCCCAGAGTCCACAGAAGTCTCTGCTGCACCCTCTGCATTGGGATCCCCCTCCAGGTACTGTACCCACACTGACAAACAAGCCCCCCACAGGGAACACCCCCAGGAGGGGGGATAGAGGGGAGATGGGGGTGAAAACCCTGCACTGGGACCCCCATTGGCTCCAGGCACTGCAGCCCAGCAAGGCAGTATACACAGCAGCACGAGTCCCCACTCCCCTCACCTCAGGGAACACTCAGAGGGGGGATGGGGAGAAACCCAGGTTAACTGAGGGATGGGAGGAGGGATCCTGCAGGCATCCCTGGAGAGTACCAGCATCCACTCCACCCCCGCACAGAAGGAGGAGGAACTATATTTACCTTTTCCACGGCTGCTGTATCGCTCCTGACAGGACCCTCGTCAACAAGGTGGGGGGTCAGGGGGATGCTGCGACTCTGAACAAAGCCCGGTCGTATGCAACCCTGCAAGATTTTTAACTTGGGGGGGCAGTCTCCATCCATTAAGGCCATTGCGGCCGACCTAGCGTGTAGCTGCAGTCTGCACGCGCTTGCTGGACTGGGGAGACCACTGGACCTAGATTTTCCAGGAGATGCATGGAAGGAAGAAAAAAATAAAAAATTGCTAGGACTAAAAAGATCCCGGCAAGGAGCTAGGTCCATACTCCTGAAGACAGAAAAAATGGATTACCTAGAGCAGGGAGGCGGTTATATACTGACTGAGGACGGTCCATGGGGCGTAGCCAAGATTTATGTTCTGCCTAGTCCTACTCTTGCAAAGGACATATAACCCGATGGTCAAGATTAACCTCTTGCCTACCGCCCACCATCATATGAGCCTCATATGACGTCGTCCCTTTAAGCCGGGATTGCGCGCGATCCGGCGTGCGCATCCCGGCTCTGTCAGTGTTGGCGTGTCCCCAGGACACACACCGCGTCACCGACAGGGGTGAATAGCCATTGGCCATGGCACGTCCCCCATTCGCACGGCACATGCGCGCGATCGGGAGCGCGCTGCGCGTGCGCGTCGGAGTGCTCCCAGGGAACACTGCCTGTCACCGACACTGGTATCAGCCGCCGGCCGGCGGCTGTTACCTTGTGATCAGCTGTGATCTACTTCACAGCCGATCACATCCAATGTAAACAGAGCGGTAACTCACTGTTACCAGCTCTTCTCTCCTTACACAGTTTCCAGTGTGAGGAGAGAAGAGCTGGGATCAGTGAGTTGCTGAGCTGTACAGTAAAAGCACACCCTGTCACATCCCCCCTGCCCCCCCCAATGCACCTGTCACCCAACAGTCACCCCATCTGCCCCCATAAAGTGTACCTGTCATCAAAGTGCACCCGTCACTGACCGTGGCGTGTCACCCGTCACTGACCGTGGCGTGTCACCCGTCACTGACCGTGGCGTGTCACCCGTCACTGACCGTGGCGTGTCACCCATCAGTTAACGTGGTGTGTCAACCGCCACACATCAGTGACCGTGGCCTGTCACCCAACACAGACCGTGGCCTGTCACCCATCAGTGAACACTGCCAGTCACCCGTGGCCTGTTACCCGTCACACTGACCACCGCCAGTCACCCATCTGTGACCACCGCCAGTCACCCATCTGTGACCACCGCCAGTCACCCATCTGTGACCACCGCCAGTCACCCATCTGTGACCACCGCCAGTCACCCATCTGTGACCACCGCCAGTCAACCATCTGTGACCACCGCCAGTCAACCATCTGTGACCGCCAGTCAACCATCTGTGACCACCGCCAGTCACCCATCTGTGACCACCGCCAGTCACCTGTCACACATTAGTGATCACCGCCAGACACCCGTCACCCATCCGTGACCCCTGCCAGACACGCGGCACCCATCAGTGACCACCGCCAGACACGCGGCACCCATCAGTGACCACCGCCAGACACGCGGCACCCATCAGTGACCACCGCCAGACACGCGGCACCCCCCACGGCGCACAGACCGCCAC